>JAGVSP010000383.1:0-69791 GCA_022494985.1 Micrasema minimum | reverse complement strand
TTTTTCTATCTTTCTTTTGATTTGTAAAATAAAAATATCTGACTCATTTCGCGCGTAAATCAAATTAGTTTTTTTTATACAATTTACACCACGGCCACGTCTCTAAAATGAATAAAGTTTTTGGGTAAGTCAGGCGGCGAAAATAATTACTACAATAAATCCTTAAAATTCTTAGAAGGCCCTCGTGGATCTTATAGTTACAAATATCAATTTCCTTATTTCCTGAAATGTCATCCGACGTTAAGTACTCGCCCCTAAAATAATGTGGGGAGTCTTACACCCCCCTTAACACCCGCTGAAGTTGATTCAGGGCAGATCGGACCATTGAATAAAAAATAAATTTTATTCGAGGAAAAGGCTTAAATACTTTCAGTGAAACATAAGATAAGAATGTTTTGATAGATAGACTAATTTTTGTATTTAAAGTGCAAAATATTTTACTATTTAGCTATAACTATTTTCAGATATTATTAGCAGAGACAGAGAAACTCTTTACCTAGACAACGACAGGTCATAAGCCCTGTAAACGCCTAGATAATCCACATTTGTTTTCAGAGTTTCTCTGTCTCTGTTGGGATATCAATAATATCTGAAATTAACCCAACATAGGTATAATCCAGTAATTAGTCTACAAATATTTGTACACATTGAAAATGATGTTATTTTCTAACTATTTTCACAAAACCTTATCTTAGTGTATAGTAAGTAAGTCTTAGTATTTAAATTATTTTAAAACTTTTTTTTAAGACTAGTAAGTGCTGATTACGGTTAAGAAGTATTTTAGTATTTTCCACCTGGTAATAATATTTTTTTAAATAGTAGGTAGTATGACTGTGTAGAATTTCTTCCTTCCAGATGGTGAGGAGTGGTGAGGAGGCTTTAGTGTTTCGATGATGCACCGGACTATGTTGGCGGTAGTTTGATTGCCGGTAGGGGCTCCCAACCAAAACAGGCTGGTGTTGAGAAACCAGACGAAATGAGATCCAAAGGCAGCCCATGCCTGAGTGGGTAGGTCGAGCCAACCTCAGCCGCCCGCAGACCCCAGGCCTCGGAAGCGCCTTGCCTCCTTAAATTTTATTTTGATTGATAAACCCCCACAGATTTTTTTTCGGAGGGTCCAACGCCTTGCAGGGTACCCGCTCGCACAGCGCGGGTGTAAACTGTGCAACTGTGGGGCATGTGAGTGGGTGGTAAAATTTAATAAAAACATCTGATACTCGTATTTAAAATCTTAAATACAAAACTAATCATTACGCCATTTCTCCGTAGGGGTAGGCAGAGAGGATAGAACGCCATACCACTCTGTCCTGACACACTTCCTTCGCTTCCTCTACATTCATACATCTTCTTATGCACACAGGCCAATTATTCCGACTTTTCCCATGTCATTTTTTATATGTAAGAAAATAAGTAGAGAAAATTGGCTTCGATGCATCGTCGTGTCCATTTTCTGAGCTGATCAGGCCAGAAAAGCATTATCTAACTTACTAACTAACCATCACGCCATTTCCCGTAGGGGTAGGCAGTGAGGATAGAACGCCATACCACTCTGTCCTGACATACTTCCATTGCTTCCTCTACATTCATATATCTTCTTATGCACATACGCCGATTATTCCGACTTTTCACATGTCCACTTTCAAGTACTTGACGTACTTGGTCATGCCATGTCCTTCCGCGGCTTCTACATCCAGGCACACTTGCATTTAAAATTCTTTTAGCCGTTTTTTCATCACTCATTCGCTCCACATGACCAAAAACATCGTAAAAGCCCTTTCTTAATTTTGTCGATAATGCTTTTCTCAGCCTTGCACTTGCGTCTAATTTCGACATTTGTACACCTATCATACATAAGTCTTACCACACATTCGCATTATCTTATATCCCTAAAAGCCTGAAAAATCTTCGAAGTATAATAAAATTATTGTTCCATGCTTTTTAGGGGTGGTATATTTTCTTTTGTTGACTTTTTTTACATTCAAATGGTTCGGACCATCTAGAGGAGACATAAATTGAATATTCAAAAAGTGAGTTATGACAGGAAAAGTTATCTCCGTAATGCGATTCGATACTTAAAATGAAAGTTCGTTTCATTCCCTTCCTAGAATAAAGAGGGGGCAAGTTTTGTATTAGTATTCAACATTTTGTTCGGTAAACTTGATAGGTACTCGTGCAGGAAATGATGATATTCGGCTTTATTTTTTTCTTAAGTAAAAAAAGGAAAATACTTTTTTTTCTGAAAAGTCACGTGATAAAAGTTCAGTATTTTGAAAAAAACTTTATGTAGCTTTGACGATGACTATGTCAAAACTAATAGGAAAAAAGTGAATATAAAAACTTATCGTTTTTTAATGCGGGACATCAAATAAATTAAATTTTACAGTGGGAACTTTTTCACTATAAAAAATTTATATTACTGCAGAAATTTAATAGAAAGATTTATGATTTGGGATTTTAAGGTCATAAAGAAGTACTCGGTGGAGCTGATGGATGGAGGAGACGAGAGAGCTGGCTGATGATAGGGTCTCCTGGAGGGATCTAGTGTAATATCCACATGCTTCACATAGGAGCGAACGTGGTGGAAGAAGAAGAAGAAGGTTAGTCTTTTCCCCCGTTTAATTGGCTGTGAGTAGTTAATACTACACTTTTTTAGTAACATAAGTGTAATTTACGAAAAAAAAAAATTGGTTAAGAAAACGGTCCTCTATTTATTTTTTTAATTATTTTTATTTATATTTATTTACCGATTTCATAAAAAGTATTTACAAAATATGGGCTTTCTATATAAATAAAGAATATTTATCTACACTACTGTATTCGTATACGTGCGTTTGTTGCAATAAGATTTAAAATTTAACTCAACATATTTAATGCGGTTTTTTTACGTTTTGTAATTTTTCATAGCCTTATTGTCTATTCATATCAACTCAGGTGTTCTAAATAACCCTTGCGGCCTCGCGAATTTTTTATTGCGGTTATAAAAATGCTTAAAATAATTTACGGCCCGAAATCGGTGGCAAAGTTTGCGTTCACCCTGTACACGCCGCAAATACGGTAGCGTTCTTTGTATTATGAACCATTTTTTCACATTTGATGAAGGGAAGCGAATAGTCGCGTCATAACAAAAAAATGAATTATTGTCGTAAAATTTCCTTTGCTGATATAATTCAATATGAAAAACATGCATGATAAATGTAATGATTAAATTTAAAGGTGTTGAGCGAATATCGTTCATATTAGAGTAACGCGTCCATATTTAAGAATAAGGAAAAAAAAAAAAAAAAATATTGTTTGGCATGGTTACCGCCGCTTAGGTATGAAGTCGCGTTCAGTGGTGAAATTTCCGTTTTTTTTCTCCAAAAAATGCTGATAAATTCATTTTGATATGTAGGAAAAATTGTGATCTTGGGCTGATGTTGATATCTCAACAGAGAAACTCTTGGAAACGGAATTGGGTTATTAATTAAATGACCCCATAAAGGCTTAAGTGGCCACTTGATGTATCGGAGAGAACAGTATTCAGGCGTCTTCATGAGTATCGTAAATTGTACCTACATATTAGAGTACATTTTCAAACAGATTTGTATAGAATGTAATCGAATGTATTTTTGTACAAACTCAATATAAAAAAAAAAATGTGTTCCATATATGGTTTTCAATGAAAAAAAATTGACCTGTGGCCACTTAACCCATCCAATGACAGGTCTAAGCGTTGCGTGGTTTCTCTGTCTTTGGTATACTTATCTTTCTTTCGTTTACTGAATTAACAAGATAGGGTATGATTGTCGCAATAAGAATAAGTAGTAGTATCAGTGTAAAAAGGTGTATTTTTTTTGATTTGATAGCAAAGCGAAAGAACGCCTGCTCTAGATGTTTCGAATCCCACTCCGAGATACAACTTGTTTCATAAAAATCTCGATGGCTGCTTTCACTGACACACGGGTTGTGGTTCTATGGTTCCGACTATTTGAAAGCAGCCCGAAAAGGAAATATTTGAGTATATCATAAGAAATCTCAAATGTTGTCAAACTTTAAAAAAAAAAAAATTTTTTTTAAAAAATCACTGATTGGCGCGTACTAACGGATGGCGAAACTTCCAGAAAAATGGGCCTTTCTATAAATACGCCATCGACTGTCATCGGGAGTTCAGCAATTTAATACCAGCCCCAAGAAGCGTCCAGTAAAACACTTTAATATGAGAACATTTCCCAATTATTTTTAAATAAACCGTGTTAATGTCGTAGATTAATATAAATATAAAAAAACATTACAGTATGTAAGTAATCGGCATTTTTCTAATTTCCGCCTAGTAGCATAGTGGTACCGCATTTGGTACCGTGCTTGGGGTCGCGGGTTCGATTCCCGTCAACATGAAAATATTTATTTACATGTGATTTTCATATTAATAATAATTTGTCATCTCAACAGAGACGAGAAGTTTGGAAGGGAGTATGGATATCTAGGCGTTTACAGGGCTTATGACCTGTCATTGGCTGGGTTTAGTGGAAATCCAGTTTTTGTCTACAAGTATTTGGACACACTCAAAATGTTGTTTATTCATATTAATATTTCATGTGTGATACCGTGGCCTGGTAATGAAGCGAAAGACTGATCATCTTACCTTCATGTAATAAAATGACCAACAATCACTGCACTTGGTTTAGGTACAGATGCAGTGGCCCATGCACCCTTGGGTGCGGCTAAGGCATCAGATAATTCTTTTCTTCTATATGGCTGCGAATCGTGGCACCTATAGGGCCCAAGACAGCAGAATACTAAGTTTTGAGAATAGGTGTCTTAGAAGAATTTTAGGTGTGCGGTGGTTTGACTTTGTAAGGAACACAGAGGTGAGGCAACGGACACAGCAACCCTTGGTATCTACTGTCATCCGGCGAAGGCGTTTCGGCTGGCTAGGCCATATACTACGTATGCCTCCGAGAGCCTTAACCATGCTTGCCTATTTTACAAGGCATCAGGTTCTCGGCGTCCCGGTCGTCTACTGTTGACAATTCGTCGGCAGTTTGCGTCAGAGCTGCGGACGTGGACTTGACTTGGAGAGGATGCGCGGGAGCTGGCGGCGATCGCTTGGCCTGGAGGCAGTTTGTGGATTTCCATATGCTCCACATAGGGAGGCGGATATGGTTTAATGAGATATTTCTTTTACTTTGACCTCTTTACCAATCGTTTGTTGTAGTATCCATAATACCTATTTATTTGACCTCTAGGGACCTACATGAGCGAAAAAACTCGATTCAATTTAGATAAGAGGCTAACAGTTGAAGAAAAAAGGCGCCATTTACATTTTAAATAATATTTTCCGAACATACTACAGGTACCCACGATTCAATTCAATTTCTAGCTGCGATATGAATAAATTTAAATAAATAAACCTATGTAAATAATCTGCTCTAACGTCGAGTTGTGTATTTTTACTATGCTACAATATTTTACCAACCAAAATTTCTTGTAGGACTAAATTTTTTAACATTGATAATCTTTCTTCAAAACATGATTCGATTATATTTGATATTTAAGGACAAATAAAACTATATGAACGCTTAAAAAAAACATCTTTTTCATTAGTTTGGAAGGAAATATGGTTATCTAGATGTGTACATGACCTGGGATTGGATGGGTTAAGTGGCCACTTCATTTATCAATTTTCCCCAGTGACTTTGTAAGTAACATTTAAAATTATATTAAAGATAAATTAAAATTTAAAAAATATTTTTTTATGTTTTCCTACACCGAAATTTTCTGGTTTACTCTAGGCAATTTTCTTTATTTGCTTAGGATAGCAGCGTAGGTAAAAGAATGATGAATAGTAAAAGCTTTCACATGGGTAAAATATTATATTTTACATAAATTTGTACCTAAAATAGGTTGGATAGCTAAGTTTACAAAACCATTGGGGACTAGGCGATTAGCGTTTTGTTTGAATATGTGTTTTACCCTCAAAAGGTAAGAAATCTATCAGTAGGTATTAAACATGCTTAGGTTTGTAGTTTATTTGGGATAAAGCATGCATTGTTTATACAGAGCAATTTATCGACAACGTACAGGCCAAAATACATTATCCAAGGATTAGAAAAATCAAAAAGATTGAACAACAAATCTGTGCTATGCTAAATAGGCGAAATTCGTTAAATCGACAGTTCTAACGTAGTTTCAGTAGCTCAAATCACAGATAACTATCGACCTAGTTAAAAACGTGCTAACTACGTGCTAAATCGCTAACGATTTGACCAATCACATTGACATTCGTTCAATATCACGTTCGCCGAGCCGAGCATTGCCAGATCTGAGCCGAGCGGAAATCCGATGCACGCGATATCGCGTTCGTACGTCAAACGTCAAATCATCGGCGCTTGTCGGATTTTTTATTAGGTCGACTGCTTTTTCTCAATATTTGGCTTGCCGAAAACCGGACTAAATGCAATACGGCACTCGAGCAAGATTGAATTTGAAGATATGTGCAAATAAGATATATCCTCGGAAATGGCTCGCGACTTGATGCGCTCGTGTAATAATCCCGATCGATAACTTTTAACGCGTGGATCGCGAAACGTTAAGAAATCGTTTTCACGTCGCTTATTACCGAGTCGGTAGTGATCTAGTGATCGAGGAGCAAAACTGGTACCAATCCTTATGAATGGAAGTGACCTTTTATGTAGGTGTTCGGTGATGGGAAAACGAAGGATGAAAATAAACTGAATGCTGTTAAAATACGAATAAGCTACTCAGTCAAATGTGTAGTAAGTCTTTGTTTAATAGATGTACAAATGCCGAAATTAGAGCACAATGCAAAATTGATATAAGCACTATCGACATAATTAAGATAGTTCTTTTGCGATGGTTCGGTCGTGGAGAGCGGTTATGAATGATGAATAATTTTAGGCTAAAATAATCTAAATGACGCAAGTGTACCTGGGTGTAGGAGTCGAGGAAGGCCGAGGAAAGCATGACCATGATCGAGTGCGACAAGAGCACTTGAAAGCGGACACGTGAAAAGTCGGAATAATCGGCGTGCGTGCATGAGATGTATGAATGTTGAAGAAGCAAAAGTAGGGCGCCAGGACAATGCAGTGTGGCCTTCTTTCCTTTATAAATGTTCTAAGTTTACATATTTAACAATCTATATAAGTTTAAAAAAAAAAAATTTTGAAAAGTTTTTTTTTAAAAAATTTATTCAAAAAAAAAAAAAAAAAAAGAAAAAACAAAATTTTTAAAGACAAAATTAAAAACGTTAGAAAAATATAATTAGCCAGCTATATTTATTTTGAAATCTTTGTTTTGACAAAAGCTGTCTTCGTTACACCCAGTACAGCTCTAAAGTCCATCCCTATTAGTACGAGAATCCTTTGTCTCTCATTAGTTTGTAATGAAATAATTCCCGTTCCGCAATCCGAGTGTCAAATATTAAAAACCTAGTAAGTGTTCTTAAAACTGAAAATATTATACGGAAGTCATTCTTTAGAAATAAAAAATAAAAAAAAATTATTTATTCTTCTATTTTATAAAATAAACGGCACTCAGTGCCCTTTTTACATATTAATATATTTACAGCAAATACACGAAATCATAATACCTGTACATTAAAAAATGTTTAAAAAAATCCTTGCAATAAATAAACTTTACTTTAAAACCCAAATTAGTATGCACAAGCTAATCGATACATTCGGCCTTGAAATAATTTAGAAGTGCCAACTTGTAGGCATTATCTTGTTTTTCTAGATTTAAACATACATCTGACCCTTTTGAATTATGATTATGATTAATTAAACATGTTTTGTGGAAGAACGGGCTTTGGATTGCGCGGTCTTTTATAGCGCTTGTGTGCCCATATTCTAGTGCTTCCGGTATCGGACCGCTGCGCGATAATTGACAAAAGTGGCGAAGTGAGTTCTGACTCGCTACTGATTAGGTACTCGTCGACCGGAGTCGCCACACACTTATAATAAACCAAAGTAATATTGATAACAAAACTTATTTAGTCATTAAATCTCTTGTTGCATATTAGGTGTGCGATGGTTGACTTTGTAAGGAACACAGATGTGAGGTTACGAGAATGGAACGTGGAATAACAAAAACATTAATTTTGTGCAATTTTTCATCTACTAGGTTTTGAGATTTGAAGCCGAATACGCTAGCGTGAACATTTTACCGCTAAACCGCAAAAATGCGGGTTTGATGCGAATCTACCTGTTAAACGGTGGAATTTTTAACCAAAATTCGGATGTTTACAGTTAACGAAGCGTTGAATATACGTTAAACGAATGATTAAACTTAATCCCGAAAGATTTAAACACAATTTAAGAGTTTAATCGCCAGGCTTTAATTAAACCGGCTTAAATTATAATAGGGTGCAATTTTAACAAGGAAAGCGCCAAACTATTGATTGCTGAAAATCGTTGTATTTATTTGAAGCAAAAAAGGCTGAAAGTAACAGCCATAAAATCAATCTTAGCTGAGACCTGATTTTTTTTCCTAAATTTATAATTCATAACCTACATACTTATGTCTACTATACGTCTATAATATAGACGTAACTGCACTGATAAATTTAACCTTGCACTAAATTCAAATAAACCTTCTGTTCAACATTTAAAGAAAAAAAAAAAAAAAATTTTAATACGGGTCGTATTAAAAAAATTAATATTGTAATCTAGCCCCAATCAATAAATTAAAACGTAAAATAATTATTAGAGAATGATATCAGTGGTAAGCAAAAGCTCCATCGTTCATGCGCTTTGTAGCTGCAAAATGAAGTGGAGTTGAGCCCCTATCGGTATTTCATAACTTATCATTAAAATCATGTCGCGACCATACAAATTATTTTTAATTAAATGCGGTAGGTGGAGAGCTGAAATTTCAGCTGTCCATGCGCTTTGTAGCTGCAAGACAAATTGGATTTCAGCACTTAATCTACGTATAAGTAACATAAATTTTCCATAGTTTAAATTCTTGTTAGATTTTGCATTCGTAAATGTATTGGGTCTGGAATTAATTAAGTTATGTCAATGTACAGCGCCCTTGAAGTGATTTTTCATAAAAACGGCGCTTAACAAGTTATCCAATAATAAATAAACAAACATGGGTCATATTTGAAAACAAAATGGAGTCTCCTCTGATATTTTTCCATAACCACGTGGGCAGTTTCCCGCCAAATGACGGATCGCCAGTGGCGGGAAGCGTCCCTTATAATGGTAACCGTAATTCACTTACACATTTGCATCATCACCCTGGCAGATAAATACGGCCTCGTGTGACGTCATTCAAAGAGATTTGGAAAATATGAAACATCATGGAGGCCATTTTGTAGATACGTTTTTAAATCATCAAATGAACAAGGTTTTTTTTGTTTTTACCAAGAGGATGCTTGTTGGAGCTTATTGACGCAGGATAAACTTTAAAAGAGGTGAGATTATGGGTTGAAGACAGAAGGAGAAAAGATGGAAAAAATGTGTTATAAAACGACTGAGGGGGGATAACGAACTCACCATCCACCCGCAGCTGTTATAGAGTCCTGGGGGACTCTTTCAGCTGCACATAGAGGAAAAAAGATTCTACTATTTCATCTACTCTATGCTGTTTAGTGAGGGGGGAGGAGGATATAAAACGACTATGAAAATCCTGTTTTTTTCGACAGTGAGAATAACCCTTAACAACACAACTAGTCGAGAAGTTTTAGAGATTACAAGATTATTCGCTGTTTTTTGTTAATTCAAAATATTGTATCATTTTAATTATTCAAAATAAATATTTTTCTTTGAAACTTTCGACAGTAATTTCTGACAGGTTTACAAATAAAGAGTTAAAGTGTTCAGTATCTTCTGTAAAATAGTTTTACTATGGTTTGCTATAGCCATATTTACAAAAATGTACGTAGATATAACGTTTTACCTTAACTACAGTAATTTTATTATTCTTATAAAAACAGGAGTGTAGTAGACTATTTTATAAATATTATAAAAATTTCAACTTGGTCAAAATATGATGAGATGGAACCACTTTAGAGTAAGTAATGACTTCCCAACAAGTTTTGAAAACTGTTTGTTCTCGAAAAACACCTGCAAAAAACGGCCTCCGTCAAAATATCCAAGGATCGCAATGAATTGCCCTTTGAAAAATTTCCCAAAATTTTCCCCGGTTATGTACTTCGTTAGGTAAATAATAAGATGGGAATCGAAGGCTCTTTGGGGTTTAATAGAGAGAATAAGGGCTGGAGTAGATGGGGGAGGTTTAGAAAAAAGTTGCATCTCGAAATTTCCACCCCGTCTGGAGAAAGCCTTGTACAAAGGAGGCACTCGTCGGCATTGAAAGGTTGTGTATCACTTTCAAAAGAACACCTTTTGAACATAGACTTGGTACCTTGTGCTTGTGGAACCAGCGATCGCAAAACATTTGTATTAATATTTTTACTAGTGACCAACATTATTTACTTTTTTTAGTAATTAAGAAATATTTTTTCTTGTTATGTGATTGTGCAATATGACGCTTTAAGGAGTGAAACGGGTTGCGTACTAAAGAGAAAAGTTGTAGATTTTGGATTGGAATCGAAAGGTTCGAATCCCGTTCGTACCATAACTTGTTTCATGCTTTCTGGAACAGTTATTTCTGAACGTGTTCAAATATTATATAATAATAATGGTACGGTATGAAAAGAATTTTGTTTTTTATATTATAACTAACTTACTAACTAACTAACCATCACGCCATTTCCCCGAAGGGGTAGGCAGAGAGGATACAACGCCACACCACTCTGTCCTGGCATACTTCTCTTGCTTCCTCCACATTCATGCATCTTCTCATGCACGCACGTCGATTATTCCGGCTTCTTACATGCCCACTTTCAAGCACTTGTTTTACTTGATCATGCCATGTCTTTCTCGGCCTTCCTCAACTTCTACATCCAGGCACACCCGCATTATATATTTTTTAGCCGTTCTTTCATCATCCATTTGCTCTACATGACCGAACCAACGTAAAAGACCTTTCTTAATTTTGTCGATAATGCTTATCTCAGCCTTGCATTCTGCTCTAATTTCAACATTAGTGCACCTATAATACATAGTTTTACCACACACATTCGCCTGAGAGATCGCATTTCAACTGCATTCAGTCTACTTTCATCCTAATTTTTCCAACTCCATGCTTCGCTTCCATACATAAGGGTTGGTACCAGAACTCCATTATGCACTGCCAATTTAGCCTCTTTTGATAAGCACTTATTAGATGCTACAGACTTTAAGGCGCCATTAATTATGTTCATATAAATTTATAATATGTCAAAACATGTCACCCATTTTTATAAAAGTGGACAAAATACACAGCAAAAAACCCACAAACCATTCAATATAAAATGTCAGAATCTCATTAAAATAAGGTTAAAATTTTGAAAAATCGTGAAAACTTGGCAAAAAGTTCATTTTATGACATTTGCAGCCGAAAATACTCATAATATTTTTTAATGACACGTTCAAAACGGATAAAAAATTCTAAAATTTGTGGTCTTTTGACATAAATGTGTACAGTGCGGCCGTTGTAATGAAGCCACCTAAATTAATGTTGTCTGCCGTTTGTGAATATCTGATGTCTAAGGGTTTGAAAGAAATCCCTTACTGTACTTTACCGTACTACGGAGGCTGTAAGTGTACGTGGTCTTACAGCCTTTTATGTTTTACGTGAATTTTGTAAAGACGGCTATACATATAAATATGTATGTAAATTCCACCACACCGTGTCGTAGTTGGCTGGTAAAAATGAGAGTTTAAAAACGTAAAATATATTCACACGTTTTGATAGAAAAATAACGTATGGTACATATTATTAAATAAACGCATTACCAGTATTTTTATAAAATGTATTTTTTATCCTTCCTTATTGAATAAGGAAAAAAAAGAAAGAATACTACAGTACGCCGCAATGGCACACCGCTATGTATGTATTAGAGAAAAAAATCATTCAATTCATTTTATATACCTAATAATGCAATTCAGCTTTTTTTATTTTCAAAGGATAAAAAACTTCTTTATTCTTTTATGAAAATTGATCATTGCAATAGACAAGTATCAAGATTTCTTAATTGCTTAATAAATTGAATTAAAAAAATCATAATATGATAGGTGCAACTATTTTTTATATATTACTAAATAAATAAGCGAGATATTTGAAATTAAACATTGAATTTTTTTTATTCCGGCAATTTGACATTTAAGGTCAACCGAATATTTGACAATGTTTGACGTCACGCAGTGCACAGAGAGAGAGAGAAAGCGTTTTACTTCGAGTTTGTCTGTCTTTTTCTTTCTACCACAGCAGAAACATGCGTACGCTTCGAATGACGTCTTAGAGTAAGCGAATTTTGTACCTAAATAAAAATAATGAATCATTTTGAGTCTCAAAAACAGTTTAGAACATTTTATATTTAATAAAATTAAGTACATAATAATAAAGGGTGGTAACCAACAGATAATATCAAACCTTCATGTTTACTGCTAGCGTTTCTGATTCATCCCTTAGCACAAATACACAGGGTGTAAAAGTAACAGGAAATATTATCGACCAATAAAACACTTCTGTGTTTACGTTTTTTGTTTGCTTCGAGTCTACTCAAACACCCTTCACATTCCAACCCTATACAAAGAATTTCTACGAATAAATGTATTATGCCCTAATAAAACAAAAGGAATTTTATTTTGTTGAGATCATGGCAATAAAAAATACGTCAAAAAGAATTTGTGGATTTTTTTCCCAAAATTCTTTTATTTGTAGACGGCTTTATTGTAATCGTTTTATGTAGGTACAACAGATAAATTAAAACATTTTTTAAATTATAAAATGAAAAATTACGTATTATGTCATTTTAAATGTTAACTAACTAACCATCACGCCCCGAAGGGGTAGGCAGAGAGGATAGAACGCCACACCACTCTTTCCTGGTACAATTCCCTTGCTTCCTCCACATTTATACATCTTCTCATGCACGCACGTCGATTATCCCACAAACACAAATGTGCTACCACTATGCTACGAGGCGGACAAATTATTATACATTATTAAAGAGATTTTACCGATTACCGTCATATACGCATCACAACTGCGATACATCTACATTTTGATATGTTGGTGATCGCAGTGCAGGTCGCATCACCTCGGATGTCGACTTATTTCACGACAGTGGGTCTTCCGTTAGGAAAGCACTTTCTAACTTTTAATTTTTCTTTCTATACTTTTTTATATCACTATACGAACATAACCATCTTTTCATGTATGATTTATTATTGTATTGTATTTAGTATGATTTGTATTTAGAATTAATTGGATTTTTTTTTCTGTAATGTTCTAAATAACTGAAATAAATAAATAGATAAATAAATACAGCCCTAAGAACATTTCCCATACAAAAACTTTTAAGAGGTACGATGTTATTCCTGTAGCGACAAAATTTCAAATGCTGATTGGTTTGGGATCTACGAGTAAGCAATAAAAGCATATTATTATTTATATTACACATTATGAATTCGCCATTTTCTGTAAAGTCCACAAAACAACGGCCCAAAACTTTCGTTGCAATCCAGCTGCATTTTCCTCCCACAATAGAGACTGATGCAAATACCAATATTCGAGTCTGGCGGGAGTATTTTTGTTATAAACGGGGGTTTCGTTAAACTTTGTTGATTTGGAAAGTTAAAATACAATGTGTTGGGCCGTTTGAAAAGGGTTCAAAATACCACCGTTGACATTTCCAACACAATCCGAGATAGTTTTGCTGTCGTTAAAGTAAGCACATGTAAATTTTAGGCGGTCAATGGCGGTCCAAAGCAAATACTCGGGTTTTATTGTTGGAAGTTGTTTATTAACTCTGGGATAAATTATGGAAACTGGACAGAATGAGCACAGAATTACGCGAGATATAGTGAAGATGTTTCAAATACTTGTTTTAACATTAATCTTCATTTTATAATGTACTCCTCTATGGCTGCGAATCGTGGCACCTAACCAGGGCCCAAGATAGCAAACTTCTGAGTTTTGAGAATATGTTTCTAAGAAGAATTTTAGGTGTGCGGTGGTTTGACTTTGTAAGAAACACAGAGGCGAGGCAACGGACACAGCAAGTCTTAGTATCTACTGTCATCCGGCGAAGGCGTATCGGCTGGATAGGCCATATACTACGTATGCCTCCCGAGAGCCTTAACCATGCTTGCCTATTTTACAAGGCATCAGATTCTCGGCGTCCTGGTCGTCCACTGTTGACAATTCGTTGGCAGTTTGCGGGACGTGGACTTGACTTGGGAGGATGCACGGGAGCTGGCAGCCGATTGCTCGGCCTGGAGGCAGTTTGTGGATTCCACATGCTCCACATAGGGAGCGGATATGGTATGATGATGATGATTATAATGTACTACTACTACTTCTTTCCCTTATCCGCACCAATTGTGCATAGGGCACTGCATTGGCTCATCGAGTGCGGTGTATATTGATGAGTTCTCATCATCTCAGGCAGATGCGGAGAAGTTCCCTTTGGTCCGCACCAGATGGATCCCGCCTGATCCCAACACAATATATAAATAATCAATTAAGAACAGTCAATGATAGAAAATCCACTGGATGAAATAAAATCCTTGTACATCATAAGCAAGGTAAAAAAATTATGTAAATCTCATTTTAATAAAAAAGGGTATATTGATGATTTTAATACATTAAAGTAAAATGATCAGGGCCGGTATTCTGGATGGTTTGACAGGACTTCTGCGCATATGAATTTGTACTAAATTCATATGTGCAGAAGGCCTGTCAAGCCATTCAAAATCGGGGCGCAGAAATATATTTATATAGGTACGTATTGAAGGTAAATATTTATTTTAATCTTACATTTTAGAAACGTTACGTTATCGTTGATAAAAAGGGAAGTTTTTCCATTTCGTGATATTGTCTAGAGAATTATTTTTAAAACAGTATAAAATATTCTTGTATCACATAGGAGCGATTTCAACCCTTTGGGGCCAGCTATCTATTATTGGAAAAAAAGTATTTTATTATAATTTTACACATTATTTTACTATGGCACTATTTTCTTTAAACTCGCAAGTCAAAATAATTTGGTATAAGTAATTAATTTAAAAAATGTTTTCTTGTATCCCGACGTGTGTGTTTGAGTGTCCGCTTCGTGGCGTAGTCGTTAGGGCGTTGTGCTATCATTCATGAGGTCGCGGGTTCGATTCTCGTAGGGGGTCAATATGATTTTTTTATTTACATGTAGTTTAATATTAATATTTCAAGTGTGATACCTTGGACTGGTTACAGGAGCGCAAGACTGATCACTAAACACCTTAACTTCATGTAATCAATTCCTCAAGATTCACTCCACATGTTTCAATACTGTGACCTATGCACCATTAAGTGCGGATGGGGGGGAATATAGGAAGAAGTAGTTGTTAACTTAGAAGCGCGCTTTATACGGGACAGACAACTGTACAGGTTCTTGTGCATTTTGCAAACTTTCTCTTATAAAGCGAAAACTGTATAGAATATTGTATGGTAGTAAATGATTTTTATGTACACGTTTAAGTAGATATTGATATATTAAATGCTTTTAAAAACGTAAAAAACAAATAACATATTCACATTATCCATATTAACAATTTTCTATGTGCAAACGTAGTATAATAACTTACGATTGCGCTTAAAAAAAATATATATTTAGCGTGTCTTTTGACAGACTGTAGTTTTCTGAACAAGAAACTCATGCATTACAAAAACTTGCACAGAGACAAAACAAGTCAAGAAGGCAAGACACCAATATGAGGACAGATATTCAAACTCTTACCTACTCTTTCTATGCATTTTTTGTTCAAATGCATTCAGCAATAGTTTCGATGAGAAATTTGGGATGTAAATTTGTAGATGCAACAATTTGAAAAATTGTAATGTTTTTAATTATTATTGGCTTAGTTATCCAAAAAAATCTAATTCATCATATTACGAGTCCTACAACTGCTCTACCGCAAACAATGGTGCATAGGGCACTGAGTTGGTACAAGTGCGGTGAATCTTGATAATTTTTGCTACATGAAGACAAGGTGATCATGGCTTCAGCGCCAGCCCAAGGTATCACATATGTGTATCAAAGGCTTCTTATAATCGTGTCGACGGAACACGGCCTTAAAGGGTTTAACACATCTAGACAGGGATATTCGCTTACGCTCTTAGAATATATAATTTTGAAATGGGAAAATATTTTTCCTTTTTGTGTCATACGATCCACGTAATTTATTGTACAAATTTATAAACAGCTTTATTTAACATGTACAAGGAATAAAATTAAACTATAAATTTCACGTTTCACCCCTAACTTAAACCTTTTTTTTGTATTTTCGAAATCCAATTTGGAATTCCGCAAAATATGCGCGGGATCTAATCACAGAAAGAATTTAGTTCGCAAACGTGCAGGTCAAAACTTTAAGGGGGAAATTTTTCCACATAACTACCCACAACCTACCCTTTTCACACATTTTGTAAAAATGTGATTTTTAAAAGGGTTTTTTTATTCAAATAAAAAATGGCACCGCGTCTTTCAACATGATTTCTACTGAGCTAGATAAGGCGGAAGAGCCGTGAGATACCACATCACAAATGTCGTTCTGACAAAAATCGAATAAGAAAGGCACCTGTAGCTCAAGCACAGATAACTATCGACGTATTCACGTGCTATTGCTAACGATTTGAGCGATCCCAATGACATAACGTTTAATACCGCGAGCATTGACGATCTGAGCCGAGCGGAGCCGAGCGGAGCCGAACTAAGCTATATATCGCGGCCTTATGTCAAACGTCAAATCATCGCGCTTGACGGATTTTTTATTATTTCGACTTCTTTTCTTAATATTGTCTTGCCGAAAACCGACTAAATTATAATAAAGATTAAATGAAGATTTGTGCGAATAAGATATATGTCGGGAAATGGCTCGCGACTAGTATGCGCTCGTTTGATAATCCCGATCGATAACTTTTAACGAGTGTTCCATTGTGATCGCGAAAACGTTAAACATCCATGGGTAAGAAATCGTTATCACGTCGCTTATTACCGAATCGGTTCTGATCATAATAGAGGCTATGGAGATATTCTTCAAAGGGCGCTGGACGGGAGTTTCTGGAATAAGTGTAGGCACAGGGACACGAACTGCGCCTCATGTATTGAACTAAAGTGAGCCGCAAAGGATAAAGTACAGTAGAGAACAAAATGTAAATCCTTGTTGCAATCCATCCATGTGATTGGATCTATAAAGAAGACGTCATCATCATACATCAGGCCAAGCGATCGGCCGCCAGCTCCCGTGCATCCCCCCAAGTCAAGTCCACGTCCCGCAGCTCTGACGCAAACTGCCGACGAATTGTCAACAGTGGACGACCAGGACGCCGAGAACCTGATGCCTTGAAAAATAGGCAAGCATGGTTAAGGCTCTCGGAGGCATACGTAGATATATGGCCTAGCCAGCCGAAACGCCTTCGCCGGGTGACAGTAGATACCAAGGGTTACTGTATCCGTTGCCTCAAACATTATACTCTTCTAAGTCTCCTATTTTCAAAACTCACAAATCTGCTATTTTGGGCCCTGGTTAGGTGCCATGATTCGCAGCCATAAAGGAGAACAGGTGTGATGCAGGCATTAAAGGGGGCATTATGTTTTAACCTTCTCTGTGTTCCTTACAAAGTCAAACCACCGCACACCTAAAATGAAGAAGACGAGGCAAGGATTTTTTTTTTAAAAGATTTTTGCATATAATTCATCTAATTCATATAATTCAACCTAATGATGAAATATTCACAATTTTAAAGTTTGTATTTAACCCAAAAAAGAAAAAACGTGAGATGATAAATACATCTCGTGCGCGCACTACTTTTAGATCTGTTTTTAACTTATAACTATCACCCATACCTCTGTAATATTATATCATTCACTAGCTTTAACATTAATCTGTTATCTTATCCTTAAATAACCCAAAATAACCTCTAATAACTGGAGTCGTGAAGGTGCGGTGGTTGACCTGGCTTGGGCATGTACTCTAGATGCCTCGGGAGAGCCTGAACCAGAGCTGCCTCTTCTTTACGCCTGCAGGATCCCGCAGTCCTGGCAGACCGTCGATGTCCCATCCTACGGATGTACTCGACGGAGCTGATGGATGCGGGCCTGACGTGGGAGGAGGCGAAGAACTGGCTGGTGTGATAGGGTCTTTCCTGGAGAATAAGGCTCCCATGTGGAGCATGTGATGTCCACATGCTCCACATGGGAGCGAACGTTTCGAAAGAATAATTAACTTCAAAATATTTTTTTATCGTGTATTTAAACTGAAGGAGACTAAAATAGAATCCCATGCGTTCATGCGCTTGGTAGCTGCAAAACGTGTTGTGTTCTAGCCTTTTTAATGTGCAGCGCTCTTGAGGCGATTTCTCGCAAAAATAGCGCTTTATAAATCATCCTAAAATTTTAAAAAAAAACTTATGTGATACCGACTAAATATCAAAATTCAGTGCATTTTGGTGCATGTATTATTATTATTGATAATTTATATAGCGCCGTTTTCGTATAAATATACCTCAAGGGCGTATCTTACACAGTTAGAAATACAATGCAGTACCGTAATTTACTATTGAGTCAGGATAAAGGAAAATTGTCGTAGTATTATCATTGTATTTAAGAAATACAAACGTCAAAAATTATTTCGAATCGTTAAAATATACATTTATCTTCTTTAATGTTTTGTTTGATGTACTGTACCTTTAAACACAATGTAAATTCTTTTGTACAAATTACGAATTTACATAAATATGAGTATTTTTTGTTCGAATGGGAATAAACAAAATTAACATCTCTGCGATGTAAAACATTTTTGTTTCCCAATGCTCTAAAACAAATATTCATTTGCATATTTTGAATTTATTTATTTGGGGGTTGGGAAGCATTTAGATTATTGTTTTGTTTTTCAAGGATCAAGTTATCAAAATAAAAACAGAGAGAAAATAGCCAGAAAAATGTTTGGAGTACCTGCTTTATTTTGATATACTTTTGTATGAAATGTTATATCGGTATTTATTTTTAAGGTCATGACATTTTAGAAGAATCCTTGTATTTGTTTTAAGACACTTTGTAACTGATTTTGTCAGATACGAACATTCTTTTTTTTAAAAGATTTCTTAAATTTTTTTAAACCATAAAGTTAAAATTTATCATCTTTTATTATTTTTCACGTAAAGCCAGCGTCAAAAACTATATTCGCCTGAGAGATCGCATTCCAACAGCATTCAGTCTACTTCATCCTTTCTTTTTCCAACACCACGCTTAAATAAATAATAAAATAATTGTAAATTTAATTTATGTTTCTATGCAATACATAATTCATGCTGAATGAAAAAAACATATGAATTTATGGGTTTAAATGAATTATTGAGTAAAATGTAAAAATATGCTTAGATGTATTTATGTTAAAAAAAATATAGGGCATAAATAATTAACAATATATATTTTTTTAACATTAGATTTATTTAAATAATCGTGTGATAACGATCTCTTTGGTAAGATTCTATCCCATTTAATGTAATTTATAGGCACAGAAATCCTTTTATTAGGTGTGCTAGGCGGTAAGACGGTTTCGACATCTTTAGAGGGGGGATGCAAATAAATTGGAACCTCCCCCAGTACTACTTTCTTCTTTAGTTAAATTCACAAGAAATAGGGCACTTTGCAACTAAACTGTACTATAAAACGTCTGAAATAAATCTATCCAGCACATTACGTCGATCTAAGTTATGCAGTATATTTGTGAATCATCAGCAATTAAGGGGGTTTCTATTGTCTCAAAATATTATGGGCAGAAATTTACAACCCTGTTAACTTCAATATCAATGCATAGATGGAGCTTTTAACGCGCTGGTGGATGATTCTCGATTCGTAATATATTTACAAAATCAATAATGTTACCTGCTGTGGATATTCGCTAATAAGCGGAATGGGGAATGTTGTAGTACATAAAGTGGCCACTTAACCCGGCCAATGACAGTTCATTAGCCCTGTAAACGCTCGAATATCCATATTCCTGAAAAAAATCTACCTCATCTCTGTAGGGGATATAAAAATGAAATATAAACCCTGTTAATGATTTTACGAATTGGTTGATAACGCAAAAAACTATTTTAATCAGGTTATTTTGTAAAAGAACATGTCTTGTATATTAATATTTATTTATTTAACCACCTCAACAGGCCAGGAGGTCCAATTACTGAGGGGAACAACGTCACTAACACTTAATTATATATAAATGACAAATTTCGTAAAATAACTAGAATAAAAAATAAAAAGCTTCACACAAAAATTCCATTTCGATACATTAAAGTTTTTTATTTGGAAGATTACAAATTTTAAAACGCAATAACTAACAAAGTATTTGTCCTTATTTAAAACATATACTTTATTTGATAAAAATAATGCTGCGTATGATTTCAAACAATAAACTATAGGTTTCTAAAACGCATTTCTAAAAAATAATAAAAGACAAACGAGAATTGTAAAGGCGTCCATGCTTCTAACTATATGAAAATTTAAAAAGAAAACCCTAAAAGCTGTTGTCAATTTTCATATGATTTCTTTTTCGGTGTATTGAAAATAACTTTGAATGAAATTTGATAACATTGATCCTGAAAACTCTTGGGTTGAAACTCAAAACTTATAAAACATATTTTCTTCCTTATTTTGTTATATTAAGATGGAAGAAAGGGATGAAAAAGAAACCTGTCTGACAAATTCCGTGCTCAGGTGTTCCAAAGTTTTGTTTACAGGGAATATTTTGTACACTCGGGGTTCCAAGGACATTCCTGGAGTTCTCGACCCCCGATTTACGAAGTCACCCTTGCGTCACACAATGGGCAACCATACCTTATTTTTACACATTTTTAAACTAAAAATTTCTTTGGGTGGTACGTAGTCTGTCAGGACAGAGTGGTATGGCGTTTCTATCCTATCTGCCTACCCCTACGGGGAAATGGCGTGATGGTTAGTTAGTTAGTTAGTTAGTTGGGTGGTACGTGTAAAAGGTTTATTCAGACACTGAATGAGCCTGATACTTTTAGTTTTGATGAAATAGGGCGAGTCCAGTTTTGAAAAGCTAACGAGAAATATATACAAATTATATTTTTTACTATATTCAGTTACGAATGAAGCGATGTTTTAAAACGCTAAACATTTTTACGTTTTAGACAGAGAAACTGGCCGGTAATCAGAAGGACCCAGGTTGCTGGAGTCCTGGAGAATCCTGGAGAAAACGGTTATTTTTTCAAGTGATTTGATAAATGCACATTTTTAATTGTAATTTTTTTAATACATTTCTCTTGATGTGTTAAATGAGAAATTAATAGTTGGGCGAAGCCAATTTTGCAGTATTCATTCATTATAATTGGCGTTAAAAAAAGAAGATAAAATTCATTCGTATACCTATAATAATATAAAAAGTAAGATATCATCGTCAAGGTGGTTTAATTTAAATATATATAATTATTCTTTTGAAATTACAATGTAACAAATTTCAATCTTTATATAACGTCCTTACGTAGGTTATCAAATAACTAATTAACTACCACTCTATATACCCGAAGCTTTCGGAGTTTTTCATTTTTAGTGCTATATTAATATTTTGTCAATTTTCAAAGCGCTGTTTATTAAGCGCTATTAACAATTTGGGATGATTCAAATGTTTTTACTTTGCTGTTATTATTTTTGACGCACCTAATTTGGCGATGGCCCAATGTGCGTCGGAGTGTATATAAATTACTAGCAAGACACCCCTCTTTAAAAGCTTCGCTGAAAAGCGAGGAGATTGGAAATAAGGTTTGCAAGTTCTCATAAATTCTTTAGCACCCCATGCGACATGTGAGGGGATGATTCCTAATGCAGGGATGTTATAATTATTTTACAACAGGAAACCGACAGTCTACCCCCCCGTCTAGTTGCCGTAAGTTATATAGGCACTCTAGACTACTTTTACGACTTATTCTGAAGCATATTCTGTTTTATGGATTTTCGTAAAATGATTTTAAAGCATGACTACATAGTTTCTTAGATCGTAGGTAGGTACTTGTTAAGATTGTACTACTACTGTCCACACCCAATGGTGCATAGGGCACTGCATCGGTACACCAAGTGCAGTGAATCGTTTTATTACATAAAGGTAAGTTGATCAGTATAAGCTTCAGTACCAGTCCAAGGTATCACACATGAAATATTGATATGAAAATGAAGATTATTATTATTTATTAAATGTCCGTTATTTAATGAATGTACATTTTCATTTTAATTATAAGCTTGGTTGTTGTTGATGTGTACTTCATTATATTATATTCATGATATTAATACATATCATTCATCTACATATAGCTGGTCAGCTTTTAAGTCAAAGGTAAAATAATGTTGTGGATTTCCTGTTGGAAATTCAATTGCAATTTCAATTGAATTCTTGCTTCAATGATTCTACTGCACGTGAATTTTATTAACTGTTTCAGATAGTTGAATAGATTCTAGGAATGAAATTAAACTGTTATACTGCTTATTGCTTCCGCCAAAACGATTCGATTTTGAGAAAATCGTCCATAAATATAAAATAACATCAGTGTTTTACATAAAACGATGGTCTAAATATAAGTAAAATAAATTGCAGAGTCATCTGCAGGCGATTACTAGTAGATACTTAATTTAACTCGTCAGAAGAGTCTTAATTACAAATATAAAGTAATTTGCTAATAAACACTTAACTTCAATATCAATGCAGATGGAGCTTTCGACTCGCTGGTGGATGATTCTCGATTCGTAACATATATACAAAATCAAAAATGTTACCTGGTGTGGATATTCGTTATTAAGCGGAATGGGGAATGTTGTAGGTTGTAGTACATAAAGTGGCCACTTAACCCAGCCAATGACAGGTCATAAGCCCTGTAGACGCTCGAATATCCGTATTCTCTAAATTTGAAAAAATTCTACCTCATCTCTGTAGGGATATAAAATGAAATATATATACCTACTCCCGTCTTGGGATAAAATCCAGATTTGTGTACAAGTATTTGAACACGCCCAAAATGTCGTAAAACGATTTTGATTAGAAAATCTTCAGTGTTTACACTAAGCATAGTAAAAGTTTCGAAAAAAAAAATCGTAGGTATTGTTTTACTATAAACACGTGAGATTTAAACGAAAGATTAAATTTTATTGTATGTTACCTTATTTACTTACATGAATACTTTAGAGTAATTTACCTCACTAAGCACAAGAGCTTATCTTTTTGATTGGTGAGGTAAAGTGTTTAGTGTTTATAATGTACCGATAATTATTGTCATAAGTTTTTGTAAGGGTTGTTTATTAAAATACGAAATAAATTAATATTAAAAAAAATTTAATAATTAAAAAATCTCACCAATTATTACTGCTTTGCCATTACGTATTCGGCTGAATCCTCGTTTTCTGAAACATAAAAATATATTTATTAATTTATTTATTTGTTATATTATTTTTATTTTACAATTTATCGCGGCATAGAAAAAAGAAAAAAATAAGCTTCTTGGACAGAAATGTGACAGTCAGTGTGATCTGTAACATGGTTTCTTAGTTAATTTTTGACAAATTAAGTATTGGTGCAGCATACTATTTAACTCTAAAAAAATATTGCTAAAAATATGATTTCCAATAAATAAATAAATAAAAACAATTCGTATAGTTATCCACATTGCATTATTATTAAAATCAAACTAGAATTGTCGTTATAGCTGTTAGCAGGTTGAAAATTCCCCTAAGGCGAAACAGCTGTCTCGAAATCGAAATTAAAATAAATTAAAGAGGCAGCTCGGGTTTAGGCTCTCTCGAGGCATCCAGAGTACATGTCCAAGCCAGGTCCACCGCCGCGACTTTACAACTCCAGTTATTGGAGGTTGCTGCGTCCGTTCCCGAACTTCAGCGTTGGTTATGAAATCAAACCACCTAATGCCTAGTATCCTTCTCAGACACTTGTTCTCAAAACTCAACAAGCGGCATTCTGAGCCTTTGTAAAACTTGCCAGGATTCACAATCGGAAAGGAGCACCGGCACAATGCAGGAGTTAAAGAGTCGGCATTTTGTTTCAACTGAGTATAAACTGGGATTCCAGACAGCACGCAACGTAAAATAAAGTTACTCGGTACAAAATTTTGTAATGGTATCATCTATTAATTTTTTTCCAGCACTGCTATAAAAATGAAGGTTAACGCAGAAATATTTTGTACAAAATTCACAATCCTTGTAGTTCGTAAATTGTTTTTTATTTTCTAAGCTCTTAGCCAAGTGGATCATAAATAAGTTATAAAACACAATATCTTAGAAAGACTTGAAATTTATTGCACCTTTTCGCTTGTTTCGAAGCAATATTTTTTCAATCAGTACCTATTTCAAGCTTTTATTTTGTGATAATGGTGTTGTTTTAATTGTTTCCGATGTAAAAAAAGAACATTTTGAATTTATTTTTTTATTTTAAAGTACGGAATTGGTTCATTGTCATTTAAGGAGAGAATAAATATTTTTTTTAATGTTTTCTTAAGAGATGTTTATTAAAATCTATGTTTCTCCATAATAATAAAAGGATTCAGAAAACTCAATTACGAACGTAATGATTGAATCGGAATTTATGCATATCAAACTCTGATTCTGGTTTAAGTGATAGAATAAAAATACTAGGTCTACTTGAAGAAGAAGAAGAATAAATTTTATTTATGTGACAGATGTTCCGCCTTGTCCGGTCATATCGGTGGCTATTTCTATACGAAAACATCTCGAAATGCAAATTTCAGAAAGACAGAATAATTTAAAAAATTTAAACTGATAAGAAAAAAAAATTGTGTATTGTCCTGACATAAATAAAAAATATATTTTCTCTTTTTATTAGATTATTAATTAGATTAGAAATATTTATTTACATGTTATTTTCATACTAGTATTTTATTTATTTATAGACGACGCAATTGCCTTTTACAATTGCATTTTATGGACTGTCTGAAGCGAAAGACTGATCATCTCACCTTTATGTAATAAAATGATCAAAAAACACTGACTGCACTCAGTGTACGGTGCAGTGTCCTATGCACCATTGGGTGGGGATAAGAGAAAGTAGTGGCAGTATTTTTGAGTTATCTAAAAATATAAATTTAATACGCCATCGAAATTCAATCTTGACAGGGCGAAACTACTATCTAAAAACAATGAGTGACTTATAAACCAAAAAAAAGCTGACTTGAAACATCTTCATGAGTTTATTAAAATTTTGACTTTACGTTTACGAAATTGATTGCCAGCTCTAAATCACTCGCTTTGATTTTTCCCATCACAGCCTAACAGAAAGTAGACAAATATAATCTAGCCAAGTTTGTATGGGCTAAATATTAGCTCACGTTTTTAATAAAATTCCGAAGTGAATTGATGCCCCACTCGGGTGTATTGTTCATGGCTTTCTACCTATTGTTCTAAGGGTTAATTTGGCGAAGAACAGTGGCGATCCCCCTGAAAAGGTTAGCATATTGTAATATGTAATATACCCACGTTTGCCACAGAACATTCTATGTGAATAGCTCTCTATCTAATGAAGATTTATTAAATATTCAGCGTTTAACACTCCCCGACATATGTATGACAGTCACATTAATCTTTTTATATATTCATTTTAAATGTGTAATCGACGGTAGAAAGGAAAAAGTTACTGGCGGTAATAAATAGCTACCTACTGTGTAATAATTTAAAAATGTATATGTAAATATCCTATGGGCGTAAAAACAATAAAAAAAAAAAAATATATATATATATTCTCTAAAATTATTATTTTCTGATTGTATTTTTAATTAACTATTTGTAACTTGCTCCAGTTAATACCAAATTGTATGTTTTTTCTTTGCATAAGTTTTCTTGCCAAATTGAATATTTGTATTTTCTTTTTCATTTTTCTTTCTAATTAAGCTACCTACTGTGTAACATTTAATTTAATTCATGTTTTATGTAAAGCCCTATGGGCGTTAAAACAATAAAAAATAAAAATAAATAAAATAAAAAATATGAGCAAAGGAAAATGATACCTAGCGGTATAAATATTGCACTATATCACTGGATTGGTATCATCTGATTACATGAAGGTAAGATGATCAGTCTTATGCTTCAGAATCAGTCTAAGGTATCGAACATGAAATATTAATTTGAAAACCATATGTAAATAAATATTTTACGTTGACCCCCTACGTGAATCGAATCCGCAACCTCATGCACGGTAGCCAAATGCGCTACCACTATGCTACGAGGCGGAAGTAGTAGTTGTAATATGTTTAATAAAGCCCAGTGCATTTAAATAATTGATTACATGAAGACAAGACGATCAGACGTACACTTTGAAATATTATTTTTTTACGTATAAAACAACATTTATGTCATCATATTATATCGACCCCCTCGTGGCATAGTGGTAGCGCGTATGGCTGCTGTGCATGAGGTCGCGGGTTCGATTCCCGTAGAGGGTCAACACAAAATATTTATTTATATGTGAATTTCATATTTATATTTCATGTGGCTTGGACTGGTTCTGAAGCGTAAGACTGATCATCTTACCTTCATGCAATAAAATGATCAAGAATCACTGCACTTGGTGCACCAATTCAGTGCTCTATGCACCATTGGGTGCGGATAAGGGTAAGTAGTAGTAATATCGTAATAGTAATATCGTGACCGCATAGTCAGGGCCTCGATTCTGTTTGGAACTTTTTAGAGCTAAATGCGCATATTTATTTTGTACTGATATTCGTATGCGCAGAAGTGTCTAAAAAAGCCTTAAGAATTAAAGAATCGCACCGCAGGAATCGAACCCATACGTCGTTTCTGACCGCATTCGACATTGTAACCCAAAAATTGCCACAAATAACAATATCAAGGGACAAACTTAGTGTACTGGAAATTTCATTATTTTTTAATGGTTATATTGGCTTATTGAATTTCCAGGATAAACACCAGTTAAAACGCATAAAAAAAGTCGAATAAACCAATTATAGTTTTTCACATATTAATTAAAAGTTTTGATTTTGTGTATAAATCATATACATACGTCTTCAATTGTGATAACGTTTCAAGGATATTCAAAGCTTTGTGTTGCTTCCGTTGAATTTTGAACGAGGAAAGAAAACACTATTATACATACACATGTGAGTACAGTAATATTGCCTAGTACCGTACTTAAATTATAGTCTCATTAACTCCTCGCTTTGTGTGGTAAGGAAATTGAATAGAATTTATAAGATGACATTTAGATTTCATTCAGCCATTGGGAGCTATGTGAAGAGCTAATTTATTTGAGTTTCGTAATTAAAACATAGGAATTTCGTGCTGAAATACATTATTACTCTTTGTTTAGTAAAACGTTTGCCATTTTGAACACTTACTACTAATTAAAATGTGTAAAGATACTTTGTGGTAGGTATCTATATTCTTCACGGAGGGAGCGAATATGGAATGATGATGGTAGGCAAAACAAGACATCATCAATAATTTATTTGATATTATTGATATCTCAACAGAGACAGAGAAGCTCTGGAAACGAATGTGGGTTATCTAGGCGTTTACAGGGCTTATGACCTGTCATTGGCTGGGTTAAGTGGCCACTTGACGTAATTACAACATTCCCCATTCCTGAAACGTAAAATCATAGACGTCTGCTAGTAGGTAATAAAGTTCAGATTCGAACCTTACTTACACCAATAATGTAGATCGCCCAAAAAAAAATACTTTAACAATATTCTCAATAGATGTCAGCATAGAGAAAGAATAATAATAATATTCGAAATCTGTCGAAATAACAACTCGCAAGCGGATTGTTCTTTACATCTTAGATATATACAAGTTTCAAAAATTTGTCATACATGGTTGTCAGATGACAGGCGGAATGGGGAATGTTGTAATTACGTCAAGTGGCCACTTAACCCAGCCAATGACAGGTCATAAGCCCTGTAAACGCCTAGATAACCCCACATTCGTTTCCAGAGCTTCTCTGTCTCTGTTGAGATATCAATAATATCTGATATCAGCCCAGCATGGGTATAATCCAGTAATTTGTCTACAAGTATTTGTATTCATTCAAAATGTTGTTTTTTTTTTTATTGGAAATCAACAGCCATGAACAAAAATTATGTAAATATACAATATAAGGAGCTGATAATGAGGCCAATTACAGATTTCACATTTTAAACAACAATATACAATATATTTAACAACACGAAAGCGTGAAAATACTATTAAGCTCAAAATAAAATATGTTTGCGTGATGTGTTTGTGTGGCGTGTGGTGTGGTGTGGTAGGGTGTGTTGTATTAGTGTATTTTGTGTTAGAGTAAAGAGTGTGCAAGGCCTAGAGTTATAGTCGTGAATTATCCCTAAGCCGAGTTCCGAACATGCTTCGCGCATTGAACCCTATACTAAATGCAATGCGCAAAACATAACCAAGAAGTCAGCCCAGATCCTCTCCACGACCACGATCCATCATCGTCATCAACATCATCATCAGCATCATAATCATCGTGATCATCATCATTTTTTTATCCGCTCCCTATGTGGAGCATATGGATTCCACAAACTGCCTCCAGTTTGGCCGCCTACGGAAGCCAGGTCTATGTCTCGTACTTTTAACGTAAACTCCCAGTGGATTGTCGACAGTGGACATGCCTTGTAAAATAAACACTCATGGTTAAGGCGCTCGGGAACCCGGTTGGTTGGTTGGAAGAAATTGCTACTAGGCAATAAACCCGCCAATGTCCACTATTGTACACTGAGGGATCGGTCCCACCTCAACCAGCGACTGTTATAGTCCTTGGGGACTCTCTGTCAGTCACGCTATTTTATGCAGGACTTTAAATTTTTGTTGTTGCAAATGCATAAGCAAATTGCAGGGCTAAAGTTTCCAAGTGAAGTTAAGTCAAGAGGGCGACAGCATCGATCAAGTCAAAAGAAAATACTATTGTACAAAACGATGTATCAATAAAATCCTGCAAAATCCAATTTAAAAATGTGACGAGGTTCGGATTACGACCGCTAGAGGCTACGCAGAGCGGAGGGCGTGGCTTGCGACAGGCGCCGTAGCTCGGCTGGCGGCGCGCGGTCTCTTGCAATTAGGCAGCTTTAGGAAACAGACATATCGAAGTATAAATATACATTGTTACCCATACCGCAGTGTTTCTCTTTCATTACAAAAAAAAAAAAACATTGGTTTCATTTCAAAATTCTTTAATGATAGCAAAAATATAAGATTAGAAAAGAAAAGAAAAGCTATGTCACAGAATTGTCTAATGTATAAGGGCATTAAAATGTATCAGAAGATTCCTGATGAAATGAGAAATGAACAAAATGTAAAGTTATTTAGGGTTAAATGTAAAAAATATATGTGTGAAAAATATTAGTGGAGGTATTATATTAATAGTTAGGAAAATAAATAAATTTGAAGTGTAATGTAATAGTATTAGTCTATGTAAAAAATATATAGTACTAAATAAATATAATAATAAAAAAAAGCCGCATAATCATTTAGAAAATGACAAGCATAACAACGTAAGTGTCAATTTCGCCTTTTTTGTTTCAATTAAACTTTGGCGCTGAGCACGATTTTCCGGGTTTGGGGCGGAAATGAGGAAATGAAAAAAATGACGTAATACTGATGGAATATCCTCATTTCGCCTCTCAGGTGGGATGGAAACATTTCAACCTCTTTGTCATTAATCATCGCTGTGTCGTTCGCCAACACGGCGCGGGCGTCCTGGTAACAGAAAAAATATCGTGTTTCCTCACACGACTTTCTCCGTAATACTTTAATTTCAGTAGATAAGGATTTATCCGCCTCGTGATGAATGTGGATGGCACGGCTACCAATGCAATGTCACGGATTATCTAGTGAGTCGGGGCCAGATTATTGTCATTGTTCGGTACTGAGTGAGTCTTTCTGTCTAATTAACTTTTGTGATTATAAACGTAAATATATTAATCGTAAATAAATAAAAATATCCACAACTAGGTACAGATACAATGAAAGCCCCCCCCCACCCCTTTGCCTAGACTGTTTTAATGACTATTGAGTCTTTTTTCAGTCCAGAACAACTCTATCGATTTTATAAAGCATAAGAAAATAAGGTTATATACGCGACTAAGTGCATTCATTTCCCCTATCACTGTCTCGGCTCTAAGATTGTCATAAACACATTTACGCCAATCTGCTCAAGGAGCTAGCCTCAATTTACAGTGATAGGGATATTAATAATTCTACCCATTTTTAAGTCGTTAGTTACAACTACATATATGAATACCTCAGCACGGGCATTGCCCAGTGAGGTATTTCATAGGTCTAAAAAAAATGTAAATTATAATATGTAATAAAAATTTAAAAAATTTAAAAAGTACTAAATGTCTATCTATGAAAAGAGAATAGACATAAGAGTATAATATTCAGTATACGAGTAAAAACAACACACTGCATACGTGTATGATTATTATTATTATTTCGGATCATTTATACAGCGCCGTTTTCATAAAATCTAATTCTGTAAATAGAGAATACGTTAATCGTTAAATATCAAAATATCACTTCTTTCTCACAGTTGCGCACTTCTGGCGGAAGAGCATTCCAAGCCATAGTGCCCGCAACCGCAAAAGCACGCTCCCCAAATTTTGTGCGCTAATTGCGGATTGGTATTAAAACACTGCCTTTAGCTGTTTTCATGTGTGTTATTGAAAATTTATTATTATAAAAAGGTATTGTAAATTAAATACTTCAACACCGCTTTTATTTTACTTAATTAAAAGTTTTGTATATGGCGTATATCCTCGAAGCTCTCTCTTAGGACATATTTCGGAAAAGCAAATAGATGAAGGATAAATGGTGCTGCAAGCGACCGGTGGGGATAATTGAATTTCACCTGCTAGAAGCGGAGATCGGGGGGTGAAAGGGGGTAAGAAAATTCTAAGGGGTTACTTTGCCTCGTACGTAGATTGCTTATATACATATCTTGGTATCACTTTATGGTACGGTGGCCTGGAAACCGGAGGAATTGAAAAAAAATATTAATATTGTCAGTCGGATTGTGGCATTTAAGTTTTATTTTTGAACACGACGCTCATATTTCAAAAAATAAAAATAGTATTTACAAATTGAAATTTGTACATGTATAATACTTCTATATCTACTATTCTCCCTTATTTGCACCCAATGGTGCATAGAATACTGCAATGGTATTGCAAATGTATATGAAAGCAAAATGATCAGTCTTACAAATAAAAATTTGCACCAGTCCAAGGTATCACAAGGTAACACAAATTTTCTTTTAATTTTATGCTCTAAATAATCTTTATATTTAATTTTAATTTTTTAATAAATAAATAACGGAAATAATAGATTTTTCACGGTCGTTGTTGATTCTGTTTGATTTATTTTTTGGAATAAACCCGTGTTACGTTTTTTATCTTCTCAGTCGTTTTGGCCACCGTTGCAGGCGCCAAATTCATACATAACCCTGAAGATGGCGCCTGCAACGGTGGCCGAACGTCGGAGAAGATAAAAAACGTTACCCGTGTTATCCCAAAAAATTAAAGCAAATAGAGCGCTATGCGATCTTAAAAAAAATAAAAAATATGAGAGCTACAGTGCGACACGATTCTTTTTAATTATCATTTTCCGCCATTTGTTTTGAAAATCGAACACTTTTGCATTCTCACAGTGCAATTTTTTTTGTTGTTTTTTTTTGTTTTTTATTTGTTTATGGACAGCCAACAGATATACACTTATTTTAAATATATACAACATTAATTTCTAACAATAATGTCCACTTAAAGGCTATCACTTAAGTATCTAAAAATATGAAACATTTAATATTGTTGCAAAGTACCTATCCTGTACGCAGTTGCTTATTTGTATTATGTAAAGCATAAATAAAAGTGGCATTTTTTAGAAATTAAAATTTAGAAAAAATAAAAAACTATAATACCTAGATAATCAATGTATGTACAGGATAGGTACTCATCACATACCTTATTAAATTAACTAAATTACATAATTTTTAAAACAAAATACTTGTAGAATCTTTCTCCAACCTATCCAATTTAATATGATTTAAGTCTATATAATTAAACGTATTGTTATATACGTGTTGCAGGATCTGTTAATAAAAAGAATTTCGACCAGAAATTGGTATTACATTTTGATATCATAAATAATAATTTTTTTTTACTTGTAGTTTTTATTTTGACTAAATGTCTACATGTGTTTAGCCACCGCGTTTCCATATCCAAATCCTAAGTTTCCAGAAATTAGACGATAATTCAAAGCGCAACGAAGTGATTTAATGAAAGTGAGCGAAATCTCAGAATATAATACTTTCCGCGGCTTTGCTCTCTAATACAAAGCTAAAGGGCTGACTTTAGCTTAACTTAACATACGGCTTATATTAGCCGAACTAAAGAGCTTCCCCTTTGCTAGCAATATTTTATTCGTATACAAAATGCATATATTATACAAATAGTTTAAGATAATTTATCCAGTAAATATTCCGACATTATTTGAATAATTTTCAGCGAAATAAGCCTGGGTAAGTTTCCTAGCATTGAAGTCAATATATCATACGAGATTAGTAGCAAAGTAGTACCTAATTTATTACGAAGATATTATCTCTCAAAGTTCACACATAAGATATCTCATACAAGGAATATTTAGCTCAGTAACTATTAACGCTTATCTGGATGCAACGGTTTATTGATCTGTAAACGCACATAACTAGTTATAGAACGTTCTATCATTTGAATTGAAAACGGATACTATTAAGATTACGTTCCGTTCTAATTTTTAAATAGTTTTAAATATGCTTTGATTCATTTAAATCTTCGTTTCCTATGTTTTATTGATATTACGCGAGTTTTTTCACAGCCCTTTTTTTTACTATTTTAATTTTTTATAAAAGCATTAACTTATATAAATACCGTTCTTCCTTTTTTGGCGCATACTTTTCTTCAATTTCTATTTTTGAACTGTTGACAGTTTGAAAATGCCCTAAAAAGGCGAGACATTAAGTGTAACAATATTATGTCGAATTGGTCCAAAATTTGGGAGTTTTTTAATGTTATCACGACTGAGTTGATAATGTTTGTAAAAATGTAAACAATTTATTATTTTATGTTTTCAATATTTACTTACTGTCAAAATCATAATTTGAAGAAAACAATCTTTGTACAATGTACACACAGTGCATCTTTTTTAAATAAAAATGAAACATTTAAGTTATTTTGAAACACTATGAATTCAATTCTTACTTATGTTCTAATTAATTCAAAATTCCTTGTTATCCTTGATATTGATCAACGATGATAACTATTTTTTTTTATATATTTCACACACTCACTCCCTTTCTCTCAACCTTACAATCACACTTACACACACACCCTCACACACATCTCACCCTCTCATACGCACCCTTTTCCTCTTGTCACTTTTTTTGTGTATTGTTTTTTATAGTTTATGTGTTGTTATTTTTCTTCTACTTATTTTGTTTAGTTATTCTGTTGGAAACTCTGTTATTGGCTTTAGTGATGTTTACTTGACATTGTATTTTTTTAAAATTAATGTATTGCTGTTAAATAAACAAATAAATAAATAAATTACAATTTCTTGACAACTGTTGCTATGGTGAAATAGTATAATATACATCTTCAAGTTTTTTAACTGAAAATTTTCTTAGGGCGGCGATTCCCTATATTATTTCAATCTTCCTAGCCTGCTACTAATACTCTTCATTCGAGTTTATTAGTGCCACTCATAATAGTAAATTATCTCTAATGGCATAAGTCCGTGAGTAATCCTGGTATAAGAAATTTTTCATTTTCTTTCCTCCACAATCTTTCTATTATTTGAAAAGATGACGGGTCCGGGACTCTCCATTTGCGATCTTTTCAATTAAACTTATCTGCTAGAAGAGATGGTGGATAATTGCGTTGGCAAAAAGTGGCACTTAATTTAAAAGGGAGAAGAAAAGTTGAATTACCAAGTGTACTTTTTTACAATCTGAATTATGTTTGAAGGAAGAAGTTCTGTAAATGCGACGAACGGGTAATGGGATTTTCGCTTTGGCTGGAAACTTGTTTTGCCTGAGAGAAAAATGCGAAAAAAGAAAATAATCTTAGCTATTTTTGCTTATAACATTTCTGCATTCAAGAAAATGCGTTTAAGTTCAAATTACTACTACTTGTTCACTGATTCAATGATTTTTTACTAGTTTCAACTAGTTCAATGTTTTTTTTGTTGTTTTTTACTAGTTTTAACAAGTTCAATGTCTTTGATTTATATTTTTTATTGACATTACTTGGTGAAATTCTTATGATTATTTTTTTTTTTTTTTTTTTAATTTCAAAAATACATTTTACATGTATTCCCCATGAGTTACAATAAACTCATTTTGGGCCTATAAATAATTACATTAAATATATATATTCATGCCAGAACACACAGTTATTAAATTATTAATATATAACTTTTACATTAACATTTTTAAATATTTTTATTTTTATTAATTATATAAAAAACATACCTACATCCTACAAGTGTTATATTTCCCAGGAATTCATTTTGGGACCGGTATTATTTACATTTTAAATTACATATTGCACAATCAAACACGAATAAGAAAAGACGATACAAAATTAACACACATTCAATCTTAATCCTATACATCATAACTATAATTAAAAAACATATTGAAATACAAATCTTTAATTTTTTATTTTAACTGATTAAAGTTAAATTAAAAAAACTCGGTACATATATTTTTATATTTCGTCTCATCTTTCTTTTTATATTGTCTTTTTCCAACTCATGCGTTTAGTGTCGAAAAATGTATTTTATAAAAAAACTGCTATTTTATACTTTTGTCTTGTACAACATGTTACCAGTCTGAAGATGCCCGTTACAGGGTGAAAGCGCCAACTGGTCAAAATAAATAAAAATGGAAGTGTATCAAGTTATAATTAGTTGTATATAAATAATTCAATGTCTTTTTTAACTAGTACAATGATTTTTTGACAATCCATCGGGAGTATGCGTCAGAGCTGCAGCACGTGGATCTCGATTGGGAGGATGCATGGCAATTGGATGCCAATCGCTTGGCTTGGAGGCAGTGGAATCCATATAAAATTAGCCCTGAAAGTGTCATGTATAGACCCTTGAAAATACGGACAGCCGTGAAAGCCCAGTTTTCCATGTTTCCCACCCAAAATAAAGACACAAAAAAAATATTTATACCTGTAATTGGAGCTTTTTTCAATCAACACGATGCAAACTTTTAATTGTTATTGTTTAAAAAAAAATATATTTGAAAAACGTCAGACTTTAAAATAGGTGCTGTCCATATAATTGTTATTATATATAGATCCTTTTACATGTAGACGACAATATTATTGTAGTATTTATTGAATGTGTACACATAATTCATGTTATATTTATTTATGAAATGCGATCTCTCAGGCGAATGTGTGGTAAAACTATGTATGATAGGTGCACACTAATGTTGAAATTAAAGCAGAATGCAAGGCTGAGATAAGCATTTATCGACAAAATTTAAGAAAGGTCTTTTTACGTTGGTTCGGTCATGTAGAGCGAATGAATGATGAAAGAACGGCTAAAAAAATATATGATGCAACTGTGCCTGGATGTAGAAGTCGAGGAAGGCCGAGAAAGACATGGCATGATCAAGTAAAACAAGTGCTTGAAAGTGGGCATGTAAGAAGTCGGAATAATCGACGTGCGTGCATGAGAAGATGTATGAATGTGGAGGAAGCAAGAGAAGTATGCCAGGACAGAGTGGTGTGGCGTTCTATCCTCTCTGCCTACCCCTTCGGGGAAATGGCGTGATGGTTAGTTAGTTAGTTAGTTAGACTGCCAAATGAACTAAAAACTGGGCATTGTCAGACTTGTTACATATATGTATATTGTATATACAATTATATTTATTTTATTTTTTATTTTATTTATTTTATTACATTTCACACATTTAATAATCACAATAATAGGATGGCGACTCAATCAATAGAGACCCGTGCCAATGATCTGGCCCCGACTCACTAGATAGTCCGTGTCGAATCAGGGCATTGTAGTATTATACATGACACATTGTAGTACTAAACATAATTGAATATTCACATAATTAGTATAATAGAACCAAGTTTGGATTTCACAAATTTAGAATTTACAAAACAATATTTTTGCATACCAAATTTTATTAATTACATAGCTATATTTTTGCAGGCATTTTCAATACATACACGACCCATTAGACTTATTCAACTAACGACACCGACCCTGTATGGTCCAGAACTGTAAAATAAGCTAAAAGCTGGGCATTGTCAGACTTGTTACATATGTATATGCAATTATATTATATAATATGTACATTATGGGAAAACATATCACGATCACATCATGTTTATGTTCATGTTATCTTTGATATCAATTCCAAATATATATGTACATAGTAACATGACTTACGACGGTGAAATGATTGACCGAGTGATAAGATAAATTGGATCTTATGCATCTAACCATATTAAATATTAGATGAATATAAATACAAATGGAAGTATAATTACTTGAAGACGGGAGTAAGATTTTTACAATAAAATTATTATTTTATCTATTTAAAACAGAATTTTTGTAAAAACAATTTGGAAATATTAAAAAATGTACCACTAATAATGCTACTACTACTTCTTTCCCCTTATCCGCACCCAATGGTGCATAGGGCACTGCATTGGTGCATCAAGTTCAAGTGCAGTGTCTCTTAATCCTTTTATTACATGAAGGTAGGATGATCAGTCTTACGCTTCAGTCAGTCCAAGGTATCACACATGAAATATTAAAATGACAATCACAATATAAATTTTAAAAAATAAAACACGTAATTTTCATATTAATATTTCACGTGTGAAAATTTTGCGCTGTAAGCCCATTCTACGACTCACCTCTTAACTAATCGGAGATGCTATCAATAAATAATAAGGCTTAGTGTCGTTTCCTGCAGAACATTACATCGACCTTATACTCAATAAATATTGTGAAATGATTTACTCCTATACCGTCATCCGCCGGAAGTAAGCTCTGTGTTATTTTTGTACGTAAAAATAACATGAAACATTTACCGACCGTATATTAACTCTTAAGGAACAATGCTCAGTTGTCCGCCTTTTGGTGTAGTGGATAGCGCGTTCGGCTACCTAGCATAAATTTGTGGGTTCGATTTCCATGTTCCAAATGCATCCACTTGCAAGTTGCTAAACGACAACTACATATGTATTGACATAGAAGTTAAGTATTTTATTAGCCAATTACTTTATGTCTGCAATTAAGATTCTGTTAGAATTAAATTAATTACTGGTACTCGCCTGCAGATGACTCTGCAATTTTCATTTTTACATAATATGTATATTTAGACAAGGATTTCATATTAACTACAACATTTTGAGTGTGTTAAAATACAAAAAATCAAAAACGAGTATAGAATGCAGCAAAAAATAAAGCGATTTAAATCAACAATTGAAAGACTATAAACATAAATAAAATCATCATTTTATCGGTCCATGAAGGTCCACTGCTGGACATAGGCCTCCACATGCGGCCTCCATCCCTCTCGATTCTGCGCCGTCCCCATCCACCGTCTTCCAGCAAGCATCTTGATATCGTCCGCCCATCTCATCGGTGGACGTCCTTGAGACCTCTGGTTTCTCGGTCTCCACACCAGAACGCATTTCGTTCATCTGTCGTCCGTCATTCTGGCTATATGACCGGCCGGTTTCCACTTCAACCAAGCAAGCAATTTTTTTTCAATTTGCTCACCACGTCGCAGACCTTTGCCTTGCTCGGATCCAATCGTTATTTTTCTGTCCCTTAATGTTATTCAAAACATTCTTCGCTCCATGCTCCCTGTGCAACTTGAAACTTATAAATGAAATAAAAATAGTGTCTGCCAGGTAGGATGATAGGATGATAGTGTGAGATGCACACATGCGTTCTGTCCTTTCCCCTCTTTTCCCTAATCACCCCTCCATTGAGACCCTGACCGCGGATGCACGGGTGGATGTTTGGGGGGGGGGCCTGGCGAGGCGGGATACCGGTCTCCACACGAATGTTTGTAATTACTAATAAATAATGATCGGGGTAGAAACTAACATATCCTACTACTGTTATTTGGCCGACTCTGGTTGGTTTGGGTGATGGAAACAATGACAATTATAATACATAAGCCGAGACAGTGGTAGGGTACACATGAAATCATTTTGTTCGCGTACATAATCGTAAATTTATCCGTATTTTTATCACACTAACAATCTTAAAATCACGGTTTAGCTTGTTGAAACAAACGGTAGAGTTGGCTGGACTGAAAAAAGACTCAATAGTCTTTAAAGCAGTCTAGGGAAAGGGTGGGGCTTTCATTGATCATTGATCAAATGAAATAATCAAGGAATTAATAATTATATTTTGGTACATTTTTGAAATTTCAGTATTAAAAATTCTTAACAATTCTACAGTACAGTGAAATGCTTTCAATATCTACCTGAATCTAAAGCTTTTTACTAAGTAAGACAGTTTTAAACGCGGTTTAAAATACGGAAGACCACTATAAAGATCTTGAAATACGAGATTTCAGTGTTTTACGCTTTCGTGGCGTTTAAGCACAGTTCTTTGTGAAATCGTGAAATACACCAGCGGACACTTTACATTCTTCAACTTTGCATATTGAATTATGCATCGTCCGCAGAAGGAACAAATAGAAACAAAAAGAAACAAATAGAATTAAACGAGGACATTCGAAGGAAAGGCAGCAACAAAAAGGAAAACCCTTTTTTTTATATTTTTTTTAATTAAAATAAAAAGAAATCTATGCAATCTTATGATATTTGCACATATTTTAATTTGTAAATACTATTTTCAATAAAGCCTAAGCGGCTCGTGCTTGAAAGTAGGAATCAAGTCGTGTAAGAGTGGGGATTCGAGCCGACGATCTCTGGACTCAGAGACCGCGACGGTACCCACTGGGCCACCACTCGTTTGGTTTTATATTTTTTTCTGTTTTACGACGATATTACTTTCATACGAACTATGAAAGTTCTAGGATAATAATAAGGAGGTATAATAAACTCAGGTAATTGACGCTTGAATTAATCAAAGGAAAATAAATCACAACGTGACTTTGTAAGGATCACAGAGGTGAGGCAAAGGACACAGCAACCCTTGGTATCTACTGTCATCCGACGAAGGCATTTCGGCTGGCTAGGCCATATATACTACGCATGCCTCCCGAGAGCCTTAACCATGCTTGCCTATTTTACAAGGCATCGGGTTCTCGGTGCCCTGGTCGTCCACTGTTGACAACTCGTCGGCAGTTTGCGTCAGAGCAGCGGGACGTGGAGTTGACTTGGGAGGATGCACGGGAGCTGGCGGCCGATCGCATGCCCTGGAGGCAGTTTGTGGATTCCATATGCTCCACATAGGGAGCGGATATGGTATGATGATGATGATGATGATGTTTGTGGGCTTTGTGTTGCCGAAATCTCAATTATGTAACCCATATTTCACATATGAAAACTGGGACTGGCGCTTAAGCGTAAGACTGATCATCTTACCTTCATGTAATAAAATTATCAAGACATACTACACTAAGACTTGGTATACCAATGCAAAGCCCTATGCACCATTGGGTTCGGATAAGGGAAAGTGGTAATAATAATAATAATAATAATAATAGAATCACCTTAAGGGCGCTGTACATTGACATAACTTAATTAATTCCAGACCCAATACATTTACGAATGCAAAATCTAACGATAATAGGGTTGTTCCCGATAGCATGAATATCCTTGAAAACGCTATAAATATTTAAAGTATATTTTTACAATTCCAACGATATAAAACACAATGATCAAAAATGTTGTTTTCATTTATAAATTTATGTTTTAAAAACACGAAATTACTAGTGACATTTAACGCCCGTTATTGGCTAATGACGTCATACCCGTCCATTATAAAAAGCGGGAAATTCATTACGAAGTGAGCGCTCATATTGATGTGACGTCACACGGCATGCGCGCCAAATGGAGGATTTTGCGAGCGATTTGAAAAAGCGCTATTTCAAACCGCGCTAGAAAATTCATATCACATCGTAAAAATTTTTTAAAAAATCCCTTGATATTGTTATTTTTCAATCAATTTTTTGAAATAAAAAAATAGAAAATCGGAAAGAACCCAATTTAAACTATGAAAAATTTATGTTACTTATACGTAGATGAAGTGCTGGAATCCAATTTGTGTTGCAGCTACAAAGCGCATGGACAGCTGAAATTTCAGCTCTCTACCTACCGCATTTAATTAAAAATAATTAGTATGGTCGCAACATGATTTTAATGATAAGTTATTTAATACCTATAGGGGCTACTCCAATTCATCTTGTAGTGGTATGTAATGTGGTGTATTCGCAGTTTTTACCTTTTTCTCCAAAAGTCAAAGGATTTAGCTGCTTTTGCTTCCAGTGGTCTCAAATATAAACGAAAAGATACAACCCAAATATTAAAGAAACCACCAGTAAAATCCCGCCAAATGTTGCAGTGATATTTGCACATTATACAATGCAAATTTCAGGGGTGGCGTTGAAGAAAAAGGTTAGAATGGGGCCTTTAATTAATTCCTTTAAATACCCGCGGCTTTAGTTTAGCATAATTTGTGCAGTTTGCTTCACACGAAGGCAGACTTTGGGAGACAGAGAAAAGACGAAGAAACTGCATTTTATATTATGTTCTTACAGCCTGAAGATAAACGTGGTAGGTTTTTAAAAAAAAAAAAAAATACATTGGTAATGTACCTAATGTTTATTACATATTAAATAATTACAAGTTAAAAAAAAACATTATTGCCTGATTTCTGGATAATTATTTGAAATTTATTTATTAATTTCATCTCATTATTGACATTAAAAGCCTTCTCTTCTGCAATTGTTTTACTCAATAACCTCATCCCCCTCTTTCACACACACATAACAACAACAACAAAATAACAACAACAGTAAAACACAAGCCATATGAAATTTATGTTTGAAGCACTAACTTTGTAGTTATTCATTAAAACCTAACTAACTAACACGCCATTTCCCCGAAGGTGTAGGCAGAGATGATAGAACGCCACACCACTCTGTCCTGGCATACTTCTCTTGCTTCCTCCACATTCATACATCTTCTTATATACATACCCCTTAACATACAATATAAATAAATTGGCTTATGTTTAAACTATTTTTAAATTTAAACGACGTTTTATAAAAAGAAGTTCAAAACAAAGTGTTACATTTGTTTAAACATAGTGTTCAAAACAAAGTGTTACATTTAAAAATAGTTTAAACATAAACCAATATGTTTATATTGTATGTTAAGGGGTTTATAATGAATAACTTCAAAGTGCTTCTAACATAAATTTTATATGGCTTATGTTTTACTGTTTTTTTTTTTTCTCTGTAAATGTATATGCCCAAAACAAAAAAATGTAAATATACATGTACAATGTATTGTGTAATGTATACAATGAAAGCCCCACCCTTTCCCTAGACTGCTTTAAAGACTATTGAGTCTTTTTTCAGTCCAGCCAACTATACCGATTTTTTCAACAAGCTAAACCGCGATTTTAAGACTGTTAGTGTGATAAAAATACGGATGAATTTACGATTATGTGCGCGAACAAATGCTTTAATTGTACCCCTACCACCGTCTCGGCTTATGTATTATAATTGTCATTGTTTCCATCACCCAAACCAACCAGAGTCGGCCCAAATTTACAGTGGTAGGGATGTTAGTTTCTACCCCGATCATTATTTATCAGTAATTACAACCACCCGTGTGGAGACCGGTATCCTGCCTCGCCAGGCCCCTCATCCCAGACATCCACCCGTGCATCCGCGGTCAGGGTCTCAATGGAGGGGGATTAGGGAAAAGAGGGGAGGGGACAGAACGCATGTGTGCATCTCACACTATCACCCTATCATCCTATCTGGCAGACACTATTTCATACGTCCCCTGCCGTACCTTATCACAATACCTATCCAAAGACCATCCTATCCTAAGACCATCCTATCCTAGACCATCCTATCCTAGACCATCCTATCCTAGACCATCCTATCCTAGACCATCCTATCCTAGACCATCCTATCCTAGACCATCCTATCCTAGACCATCCTATCCAAGACCATCCTATCCTAGACCATCCTATCCTAGACCATCCTATCCTAGACCATCCTATCCTAGACCATCCTATCCTAGACCATCCCTATCCTAGACCATCCTATCCTAGACCATCTATCCTAGACCATCCTATCCTAGACCATCCTATCCTAAGACCATCCTATCCTAACCATCCTATCCTAGACCATCCTATCCTAACGGTCATCCTATCCTAGACCATCCTATCCTAGACCATCCTATCCTAGACCATCCTATCCTAGACCATCCTATCCTAGACCATCCTATCCTAGACCATCCACCCTAGACCATCCTATCCTAGACCATCCTATTATCCTAGACCATCCTATCCTAGACCATCCTATCCTAGACATCCTATCCTAACCATCCTATCCTAGACCATCCTATCCTAGACCATCCTATCCTAGACCATCCTATCCTAGACCTAGATGTGTAATGTATAAAATAAATAAATAAATATTTTCATCAAAAGCTCTGCCCATTTTCTAAACAGGCCGACTAGATGCGAGATTCCTTTCAAAGTTCGCGCCGCAAACTGATGAGACTCGAGTCGGCGAATAAAGTTCGTAAAGGGATTCTGGGCTCTATTAGGGCGGCAAGCGGTGAATAATGGCGCCCTAACAACGGTCAAAACGAGATGAAAGTGAAACTCTAAGCACACGCCACGCGCCGCCCCTGCCGAGATGGAGGGAAATTCGGAGAAAATAATGACAAGTAAATTCAGCAGACCAATTGAAGGGAGGATTCTGTTCAAATCAATAATATTGAATAACTGTACAAAACAGTTTGGTATTTTATAATTACCAAACTGTTTTGAGGGAGATACGGAACGTGGATCTGATTTGGGAAGATTCACGGGACAGCAGATAACCTAAACGCAGTTTGTGGAATCCATATGCTCGAGATTGTGAGACAATATGTATTGTAATCTTATTTTTATTTTTAAAAGAAACATTTGAGCTCTTGTGATATACTCAAATATTTCAATTTTGGGCTGCTTTCAAATGGCCGGAAATAACTGTACCAAAAAGCAGGAAACAAGTTGCAAATAAAATGCAAATAAAATTATTTCTATTCTAAGGGTTTGGTTGGGATAGAACTTTCAAATTGATGTACCATAAATAACTGTGCCAGAATTGCATTATCTCTATTCCTTTATGTATATTTTGTGGGATTCGATTTTTAGTATTTCTATGATAAATTTATTTTTTGCTAATGGCTCCTGATGACAAACGGCAAAATTTGCGGTTTATCGGGACGGCCATATTTTTGTTTTTCTAATATTATTTTTAATTTTCTATATGTCTTATTGTTGTAAAAGTAGCGTTTAAATTCAATTAAATAAAGCGTAAAACTGATCACCTTGCCTTCATGTAACAAATAATCAAGATTTACAGCATTGGGTGTATCAATACAGTGCATTATACACCATTAGGTGCAGATAAGGGAAAATAGTAGTAACAGTAATCTTATGGCGTTCTTATTTTCAGCTGACGATCAAATAATTAAAAAGTTATCATTTATGAAAAAGATACATTCAATAACGATGTAATAATTTTGTTAAATGATAGAGAACCCCATTACTTAATGAAACGTTTTTCGATTTCCGTAAAAGCCTTTTGCGAAATGTATTTTTTTGCAATAATTCCCTAAGATGCATTCCTATCCCAATTTCCTTTTTGATCCTTTATTAATCTTTTGTACCATTGTCTTGAACAGTAAGAAGGAAGAATTTCATCTGAAACGGGTATTAAAAACAGCCCTAGGCTGCTGGTAATCGAAAAATGAACTACCTTATAATATTTGAGGGGATGAATATGTACGAAAAGTGAGGGATGAGGATGAAAAAAGGAAAATTTTAAGGCCAGATTCAATTGATAGACGTTTTCAGAAAAATTCACCACGAATATCTAAAATGGGTGGTATGTCAAATGCAGAAGATTCGATGAGTCGAGGGGAGTAAAAATCGATGTTTTCCTGTCTTATTTTTCACAAGTGCATAGGGTGTTGCATTACTAAAGTGATTTTTTTAAAATAATTTAGTTAATTTTGTGATAAGAGCACTTAAAAACATGGTCTCAATAGGTTATCAACCATGTATTATTAGGTTTATATATTGTTATGGTTTAAATATTGTATTATTTCAGTTGGCATTTATTTCACAGAATTACATGGTACCTATGTCATATTATAATGTGCATGAAATCAGACTTCATTTCTTATTCCATTGGTACCTACAATTTTAATATTGTGAGAGCTGTTTTGCCTACAAACAGTTTGAAAATGCCCTAGTAAGGCGAAACAGCTGTCAAGAAATTAAATATTATGTCAACAAAACCATAAATATAGTAATATCTATTTAAATACAAACCCACAAACTTTTACGTTTCTTAATTTTATTGAGTTTTTTTTATATTGGATAGAAATAAATCAATTGCTTCGTATTTGTTTATTTATCATTAATTATTTCATTGATATAATTTCAGATTATGTCTATTTTACTGGTAAATACGTCAAACTCAAAAAGTATCTAAACTCAATGGAAGCTTCATAATATTTATCATTTTTATTCTCAAACAAAACATACTTCAAACATCCCCAATTCACGTATTGCTGAAATGTACGAAACACTCGTATTTCAGTCCTACACCCTCCATTTTCTAATTGGCAGGAGCTTCTACTCATAAGGGTGACTCTGTCATGACAAAACACTGTATCTTGAAAAATAAAAATCATGTAAAACAATTTTTTTTACAATCAATACATGGGTTTGATGATTAACAAAGTTAATAAAATCATATGCATGAAAAAACAGCAGAATTGATTTTGTGTAATATATTGGTTAGCACGTTGAGCTACCATGTTCGCTTCCTGTTGGGATCAATATTAAATATTTCATTATATATTTATTTATTATAGAGGCGGAGGCATATATATATATATATATACATATATCATTTTGGGTGTGTCCAAATACTTGTACACAAATCTGGATTTATCCCAAGACGGGAGTAGTTATATATTTATGTTGTATAAAATACCTGGTCTAAATATAAGTAAAATAAATCGCAGAGTCATATACAGGCGATTACTAGTAATTAATTCAACTCGGTCAGAGTCTTGATTACAAAAATGAAGTAATTTGCTAATAAATACTTAACTTCAATATCAATGCATAGATGGAGCTAATTACGCGCTGGTGAATGGTTTTCGGTTCGTAACATATAAACAAAATGAAAAATGTTACCTGGTGTGGATATTCGCTAATAAGCGGAATGGGGAATTTTGTAAACGTAACGTGGCCACTTAACCCAGCCAATGACATGTCATAAGCCCTGTAAACGCTCGAATATCCATATTCCTGAATTTGAAAAAAAATCTACTTCATTTCTGTTGGGATATAAAATATATATATAACAACTTATTGTATTACAAATAATGCTGTAATGTTTTAAATACCTCATTCAATTGCAATAAATAAAATAAAATTAAAAAATTATAAGAGAGTTTTGATTTGTCAGTTAAATTACTACTTCATTTCAATTTACAGTGAGTTGCCATGACACGTGAGGGGTGACTGTTATTTTTCAATCGCATTCTCCGATAGGGGATAAATTTGAGGGCAGACAGGAAAAATGGTCGTTACTGCCACGTGTTGGTTGGAGAGCTTCCACCGAGACTGCATGATAGCATTACCATTAGCTATATGAATAGAAATGTCAGAGATTGATTGTTTATTTTTCAGTTAACAAAGGTTTTGACGTAAGTCCTCTTTGGCATGACGTAAAGGGGTGAATGATTCATCAAAAAGGCTTAAAAATACCATGAAAATATTTTAAAATCTGATTTGGTTTAAATCAAATTTGAGAGTAACAGAAATTACAACTACTACTACTTTTCCCTTATCCGCACCCAATGGTGCATAGGGTGCACTACATTGGTACCTATACCAAATGCAGTGTATCTTGATCATTTTTTTTACATGAAGGAAAGATGATCAGTCTTACGCTTCAGTACCAGTCCAAGGTATCACACACGAAATATTAATATGAAAATCTCATGTAAATAAATATTTCATGTTGACCCCCTACGGGAATCGAACCCGCGACCTCAGGCACGGTAGCCAAATGCGCTACCACTAAGCAAAGAGGCGGACGTTATGATAAATAAGCAAATGAAAAAATATATTGCTTTTATACGAAAGAATTGTTTTTTTTTTTTAATTTCGTTTACCAGGATACAATATAATTGTGATAGCAATATCAATCATTTTATCCTTCGAAAATAAATTAATCCAGATAATTATCAATTTGCCTGACACGTTCGGAGTTACATTGTGACGTTTCAAAATGAAACAATGGACAATTTTTATCTTTTCCATCAAAATTAACAATATTGTTCTGTCAATCAAAACGACATGAAATTAATCAGATAAAAGTTTTGTTTATCATATGGATTAATATGAATTATAATTTTGGTAATATTTAATTATTAGTTTGCCACTTAGAATTGCTATAGTCGAGTGCATAGTATAATGTTTTAGATTGCATTAAAGACACGTCAGTAAATTGATTTCAATAAAATAGTGTTGATGTTAAAATATAAAACAACAAAATCAACGATAGCGCAGCGCCACTTCACATTTATTGGACCTAAGATATATAACCAAATGGACACACAAACCAAATTATCAACCGACTTCTCCAAATACAGGGTCGGTGTCGTTAGTTGGATAAGTCTAATGGGTCGTGTATATATTGAAAATGCCTGCAAAAATATAGCTATGTAATTATTAAAATTTGGTATGCAAAAATATTGTTTTGTAAATTTTAAATTCGTGAAATCCAAACTTGGTTATATTATACTAATTATGTAAATATTCAATTATGTTTAGTACTACAATGTGTTATGTATAATATTACAATACCCTGACTCGACACGGACTATCTAGTGAGTCGTCGGGGCCAGATCATTGGCATGGGTCTCTACAGATTGAGTCGCCATCCCATTATTGTGATGTAAATGTGAAATGTAATAAATAAATAAATAAATAAACTAAGCAATTTTCGTGATTTCCTATTTTTATGCGGGTTGGATCCTGAGAAATATCTACATTTGCAATTTTATGCTAAAAAAAAGATCTTAATCAATTTATGCAAAAACACAGTAAAATTAATTATGGTACACAATAAATTCGTATTTTAAGGTACAAGTGCAAAATCTCCCAAAGTGCGATTTTAAATATTCAATATTTACTTCTTTTTTTTTCAGGGGATTATCATTACTATAATCATTTTAAAAGACGCCATTATGTACAAAATCACCAGTTCTTTCGGTCGCCCTTAAAATTTAATTTAATTGCTTTGAAGGGTGATTATATATGCATAGACAAGCAAATTTTACACAACCAATAATGTACATAGAATCCTGAAATAAATTTCTAAATAAAGAAAAATCATTCAAGATTTTAAATCAAAACATAAGAAGCATACAGAAAAACTTCGATGAATTTACTATCGTTTTAATGATCCTGAAACCATGGTCACCACATAAAAATTAAACTTAATATCGAATTAAAGTATCGTATTAAAGTGTGCTCAAGACTCAAGATATTGCAACAATAATTGTCATAATATATTTTGAATCTCATATAAATACCATTTTTTGGTGATAGTATTAGTGAGTGACATTGATCAAGTGTGTGTAAATTAATATTGTTTAACTTGTTGCAACCTACTCCATACAAACATATTTATATTTACTGTGTGGATGTGGACCTGAGTCAAGCTATCCTCCCAAGTCAAGGTATGCACTATTATTCTTATTTTATTTGAATATGATTAAGACATAAAAATATTTCGATATGTGAGTGTTGGAAAAGAAGGATGAAAGTAGACTGAATGCTGTTGAAATGCGATCTATGTGTGGTAAGACTATGTATGATAGGTGAACAAATGTCGAAATAAGAGCAGAGTGCAAGGCTGAGATAAGCATCATCGACAAAATTAAGAAAGGGCTTTTACGATGGTTTGGTCATGTGGAGCGAATGAGTGATGAAAGAACGGCTAAAAGAAGTTTAAATGCAAGTGTGCCTGGATGTAGAGGCCGAGGAAGGCCGAGAAAGACATGGCGTGACCAAGTACGATGAGTACTTGAAAGTGGACATGTGAAATGTCGGAATAATCGGCGTATGTGCATGAGAAGATGCATGAATGTAGAGGTAGCAAAGGAAGTCTGTCAGGACAGAGTGGTATGGTGTTCTCTAATCCTCTCTGCCTACCCCTATGGGGAAATGGCGTGATGGTTAGTTAGTTAGTTAGTTAATTAGACCCTACACTGGCGCTGAAGCATAAGACGGACCATCTTGCCTTCATCTAAACAAAAGATCTAGATTCACTTGGTGTCCCAATGCAGTGCCCTATGCACCATTCGGTGCGGACAATGGAGGGTAGCAGTAGTTGTTGTAATAATTAATATAAAACACACTTTCTCGTAATGGTCAGACAACTTTTTTCATAATTATGATCTGTGAATTCATTATCATTATGGTAACGTCACGTGACACATAAATACAAGTTTTGAACTGTAATTAGGGTGTAAAGAAGACCTAAAATGAAAAACAGAAATTACCCTTTACGCGGACACACTCGAAATAACAAAGACAAAACGACTATTCTAATTTGAAAATTGCCCCGATGGGGGTAAAGTTGGACTTTAAAATGCAGTAATTAGGGGAGGATTGCGCCAGTCGGGGGTAGTTGGAGGTTAATAAACCCACGGGGGTTTTTACGTACCCCGGAGGCACAACTTACCCCGCATTACGTATATACCTGAGTATACTATATTCATATATTATATACAAAGTCACGCAACTCCAGAATGCACGCTATTTACGAGTATCATTAGTGTTGCGAATATCCGGATGAAAATCAAATCATTCGAATGATACGAATCCAAGAAGGCTCTGAACTATTATAAGAGGGAAGTACAAATAACTCAGATAATCGATGCGATGCGACGACGCTTCAAATAATCAAAGGAAAATATATTCAATCTTAACGACAAAAGAATTTTTTTTATGTATTTATTGTGTTAATTTTTAAGACATTACAATTTTTATACGATACATTATTATTTTTAATGACCTGTAAAATTTAATGTAAATGCCGAAAGTATCGTAAAGTGGGCATAGAATAGTATTTTAAGAATATAATGTGAAATCGATAAAAGCGATTAAAGTGGTTAGCGCGTTGGCTATGAGACCGCAGCGCAGGTTCAAATCATCGGCGTCAAAATTAATTGTTTAAGTGTGTTTTTTTTTCCCTTAAATATATTTAATCATACCTTGTAAAATTGATCATCTTACTTTCATGAATAAATGAAAGTAAGATTTATGATTAAATAAAACGATGTTATGTGTTACTATTGGTTTATTCTATAAAAATAGAATTTACCTACACTACCTGGTTTCGGGAGTAACGTTCTCCCATCGGTGAAAAGACACTAAATTAGAATACAGATGTTATACAGAAAAATTAAATTGCAATATTTAAGAATCTAAACACAAGGGTAACATAAATATTGATACATAGAAGTAATAGAAAAAATAGAAAAAAATACATCTTGGAACAGCGGTGATTGTAAAATGGCTGGCAATTTAATTTTTCTGTATTTTTCTGTATAACATCTGTATTCTAATTTAGTGTCTTTTCACCAGTCGATGGAAGAACTTTACTCCCGAAACCAGGTAGTGTAGGTAAATTCTATTTCTATAGAATAAACCAATAGTAACACATAACATCGTTTTATTTCATCATAATTCATTTTGAAGTGTTACAAAGTGAATGCCGAATCAATCAACAAAAGAAAGTAAGATTGATCATCCTGCTTTCGTTTAATAAATAATGATCAAAATACACGCAAATATCATAATTTGCACTTTTTAAGTATAGGAAAAAAGAAAGGAAAAAGAGGGTTCGAGATCAGAAATTCTGATTTTGCATTTTGCACAGGACCATAAAAACAAGATGTAATTAAATTAATAAATTATTCAATTTTGGAAGACACGTTTACTGAGTTGAAATTATCATAAGTAAGTTATGTGAAAATAATATGTAGATTATGCGGATACTGTGTGTCTTAACAACTAAAGCACGTTGGTTGACTTAAATCCGCACTGCGCAAATTATAATATGCTAAAGATAAGCTTAACATTTAAATTTATTTAAATATTGCGATGATATGACATTATAAAACTTACATTTAAAATTATAAAAACTGTGTTTTGAAATATAGAATGTACCTATTATGTTTACATATGAAGATACATTAACAACATTTTGAACGTATACAAACACTTGTAGACAAATTACTGGATTCTACCCATGCTGGGCTGATATCAGATATTATTGATATTTCAACGTATATTCGTAATTCGCAATTAAAATAATTTGATTTTAAAAAAAACCAAATAATGCAATATTTAGCTTTTTTATGAACTAAAAATTGGTAAATATTTTTAATTTTTAAATGTTCACAGAAATATTGGCTAAAAAAGTATGAAGCGGCATGTAATCGCTTATTATGTATATCTAGTACATCTTAATATTTTCGAAATGCAATAATTATGATAAATATAAAAATTAAAACTCAATCTCTTCACCTCTAGTATTGGTTCAGTCTAGTTATTTTGTAATATGTAAATAAACTTTAGATTAAGTGTGTTTAATGTTCAATATTTTATGTAAAAAGCCTTTTAGGCGTTTAAAATTAATTAATAAATAAGTCGTTTGTGAAACTCTTTCATTTTTTAACAAGTTGAACTAAATATGAACACAATTTTGAGTTGAAATAATTCAAAATACCTTTTAAATGAATTTGTTACTATTTAAATACATATTTTTTTTTTTGTTTGTAAAATATTACGAGTAATTTTCTACGTAATATGCTGAAATGTAAAAGTAAGTATTTTTAGTATCGTAATTATAAGCAATTATTTCAATTTCATCATCACAAGAAACAAATAATAAATTTATTACATATTTTTTTAAAGTAATGTATATTTTGTGAATTTACATCCAATTGTCAAAATAAGACAAATGATACAATAAATTCGACCTTTATAGTTAATTTTATTCTATGTTTAATGTATCATCCGTTTGCTTTGACATTTTCATAATTGTATGGAGAGATTGATGGTCTGAATATTATTTACGAAAGCGTATTTGTACCTCGAAAAACCTAAATCAAATTACGTTGTTGGATACTTATAACGTGAAACGTAAGTGACGTATTTATTTAAAGTAATGCTCAATTATGGACTTATACACTTATAGGGTTCAGAAACACCGTAAGAAAATCATTATTGACATCTCAACAGAGAAGCTCTTTTTTCATGACAGGTCATGAGCTCTGTAAACACCTATACAATCCAAAAAACTCTTTTCCAAAGCTAACCTGTTGAGATATCAATAATGATATTAGCCCAGCGTATAATCCAGTAATTTGTCTACAAGTATTTGTACACATTCAAAATGTTACTATAAGAAAACCTCAATATATCTCTATTTAAGTGTACCTAGTAGTCAATACGCTAGCCTCATGCTATTTAAGTTTCAGGTTCGATTTCTGGTCATAATAACAATAAAAACGTTATTTTTTTCAAGCCTAAATGTTTTCTGTGATATTAGTTTCTAACGTGGGCCTGTTAAGATGGGTGATTAATAAATAAATAATCTCTGTTAAGAAATGACCATTTTCTCTTATACTCGTCCAATGGTGCATAGGGCGCTGCATTGGTGCACCAAGTGCAGTGTATCTTCATCACTTACAACACAAAGGCATGAAGATCAGTCTTACTCTTCAGTATCTGTCCAAGGTATCCATACATAAGGAATATTTTAATGAAAAAAAAACACATTTTTATACAAGTTAAAAGAGTAAAATTAAAATAAGGATTCCCTTTTCTTTTAAAACACCCAGAATGCCACTGAAGAACGTCGTTAATTACATAATTAGACCTCCAATTATGTTTCAGTGCAAAAAATTCCCTAACAACAAAAAAAACTAAAATTGCATACGCAAGGGTGGTGGATAAAAGGGGAAAAACGCCGGTACTTTAACACGAAATTTCACCCTCAGAACGTAGGAAGGGGGGGCACTTTTGCCATAAAAATTCCTGGTTTTTGTTCCAGAATAATCACCAACTTGTCGGCAATTGTTTTGTGCTTATTTCCAAGTACGATGAAGGGATTAGAAATTAAAATGTTTTAATTTAATTGGGATAGTAAAAGTATGCATCAATAATATTGATCAATGCAATTGAGACGTTTTTATTAGGACATAAAAATAATAAAAATAGTTGACTAATTTATAAAGATCATTTGATCAAGATACACTGCACTTGGTGTACTAATGCAGTGCTCTATGCACCATTATGTGCGGATAAGCGAAAAAAAGTAGAATAGCCAACCAAATGAACAAAAATACAAATACAAAATTTTTTTTTTCATTACGATAATTTTATTTTCTCTATTAATAACAGACATCTAACATTATTTTGCCAGTTTGATAATTTATTTTTCTTTATTAATAACAGACATCTTACGTTATTTTGCAAGTACGATAATTTAATTTTTTCTATTAATAACCGACGTCTTGTCGTATTTTAATATTCGTAAATAAAATATGATGTATATTTATAGATTCACGAGTGAAGTACACAAAAACTCCCACATTTATTTATTTGCATTAATATTTTTCAGTACGTTCTGAAAACATTTCTATTTCAACAAATCTTCGGGAAACTTGAATGAAGTACTTATTCAAACATAAACATGTGTACCTATCTATAAATACTTTTAATATTCAACGGATCTATTCTATATTAAATTTTATATTCGAACATTTATAATATTTACGTATAACATTTTTGTTCTCTGATTTTATACAAAACTACTACACTCCCTTATCCGTACTTCAATGGTGCATAAGGCACAGTGAATTTTGGTCATTTGTTACATGAAGGCAAGATGATCAATCTTACGCCTCAGCGCTAGTCCAAGGTATCTCTTACATGAAATATTTTTATGTGAAAATAATAAACAAATAAAAAAAAAATATAATAAAATAATAAAATAAAAGCGGATGAGGGTTATGAAGAAACTATTAACATACATTAAGGAACTTAGTTTATGCAGTTTTGTAAAAACTATTCAGCTAAGTATTTTCCCTTAACAGTTCTACATTATTATAATATACATTCCTACATAAAATGAAAGTACTAGACTTGATAAAGTATAGTTTTATACAGGCATTAAGTAGTTTGAAATGACCCCTAGTGGAGGCTTTATTTTCATGGCTTAAGGCGACAAAACGGTTCATAAATTCATGAATTTACGATTTGTAAATTCTCACTTGAAAATGAAAATGCAGTTCCCTGTTTTGACCTCAATTTCTAAGAAGCAAAGTGGAATTTTCATGCTCCTTTGTCTGAAATTCGCAGCAGAAAACAGGACTCTCAAATTAGGTACCTTTCCTTTGTGTACCAGATTAGAAACTTTGAGTTTTACAGTAGGTACTTTATTATTTAAGTGGTATCCTTAATAAACAATGTTTTGCGTAGCTGTTTTAAATTTGTTTAGTACGGGATTTTTTTTTTTAATTTGTGTAGTTTGAACATTAAAAAAAGCTTATATCTAAACACATTTATAGAACGATAAAATGTTTGGAATTTATAATCATCGCTTTATTCGTATATGTGTTAAAAAATATATGAAAGATGTTTACACTATAAGGGAAGGTTTAATTCATGAATTCGTTATTTTTTTCCATTTTAAAGAGCTTAAAATACCCAAACGACTGCTTTTAAAAATGTGTTAAAATAACCTATTACGTAGGTGGTAGAAATATTATTCATTATTGATATCTCAACAGATACATAGAAGCTCTGTATAGTTTATGGATTATCTAAGCGTTTACAATCATTAGCAAAAATTCATATCCAGAGTTTCTATGTATGTGTTGAGAGATCAATAATTATTGATTGCCCAGCATGGGTAAAATCCAGTCATTATTTGTCTACAAGGTTACATTATTAAATATTATTTAAAAAACGCGATGTGCCTCGTTTCCTTCTGAAGAAAAAAAACATAGTAAAAATATGCAGGTACTTACCGAAAATTTAATCCTCACTTGTCGTTTTTCGAATCCTCAATTTCTGTAAGAAAACAAAAGAAGTTGTTTAATTTTATGAAATAAGTAAATACTAAGTTGAATTCAAAATGAATATGTGTTAGGGTGGGTGATATAGTAATTGTACATGCTATAATAATTAGACACCCTAAATTAGATTTTCCAATACAAGCCTACTCAAAGAATTTACTTCTACCAGAAATATGTACTTTTTTAATGAGTTCTTTCTTTAAGTAAATGCATTCAAACATCATAGTATCCACACTTATGATGCATAGAGCAGTGCATTGGTACACCAAATGCACATTGTCTTTATAATTTATTGCATGAAGATCATAAAAAAATATTTTATGTGAGAAAACCATGATATTAAAATTATTTCATATTGACCCCGTCGGGAATCGAACACGCGACCTCGTGTATGGTAGCCCAACGTGTAATCCACTATCGGAATATAAAACAATGGGCCTGTAAACTAAATTTTCTGTGATAACAGAAAAATAAAGCAAAGAATCACAAAACTATCAGTGCAATCCGTTCGTAAGGTGGAAAGTTAACAAGGGAGATACAATCATTTATAGTTTTTACTCCACATACGATCAGTGACGTCACCGATCGCCTATCATACAAAGTCTTAGCAAAAATCTAACTTTAAATAGTTTTATCTCTGTTATTAATCTTCCGATTGATAAACGGATTGCACCGATGTTCTTGTGATTTTTCGTTTTATTTTTCTGCATTCACAAAAAAATTTGGTTTACATGCCCATTGTTTTATATTCCGTTATATAAAATAATTGGACATTGATTTCATTAGTTTTTGACATTTATTGTTTCATCCATACATATTTTAATGGCTTAATTTATTACCACCGATGCATATTAAATTTTAAATACTTGTTTTTATTAACAGCTTCGTTGTAGTACAGTTGATACTGTATTGTGTAACGATTTTTTAAATAAAACATGCATATAAAAGTCGGTAGTAAAATAAATCAATTATTTCAATTAAAAATTTCCTATTCGTTCTCAATAATTTGAACCTTTATTAATGTACGTCTTTTTATCTAGCTTTACGTAGCTTTTTTAAAATATTTTTTTTAAAAACTGTAAAAAAAAAATATCTGCTACTAACATAAAAACTAACGGCAGTATTTATTTATTTATTTACAGGAAAATAGACAGTTATAAATTACATTAGAAAATATAACAAATAAACAGAATAAACCAATTGAAGGTTTTTACAAATACGATTGACATAGGTAAAAAAATATTCTTAATATAAAATTACTAGATATAAATACTACTAACTAATTTCCCTTATCCATTTCCCCTTTCCGCACCCAAATGGTGCATAGGGCACTGTATTGAAACACCAACTGCAGTGTATATTGATAATTTTATTACATGAAGATAGGATGATCAGTCTTACGCTTGACTGCCAGTCCAGGGTACCGCACGTGAAATATTAACATTTACAGATAACAATTATTTATTTTTCAAGTGATTTGATGAATGCACATAGCGATTGTGATTTTATCTATCTTTCTCTCGATTTGTTAAAAATAAAAACGTTAAAATGTTTAGCATGTTAAATCATGATGAATAAAGTAAAATTAATTTAAATAAATATTTTTTTTCCTAATTTGGCTCTGAACAAAGTATTCAATGTCAAAAAAATCACCATATAAACTGGAAATATTAATTTATTCGGCTCAATAGAAAAGTGGTCCAACGACTATAACCAGAATTATTTTTATCTTAAATTAAACAGATTATTTAAAAAATATTATCTTCACCTGTCAAAGCATGCATTTACTTCTTATCCACGAGATAAGCATTATATAATGCAATATTCTTATGTTGTATACATTATTTGATATGTACGAGATTATTTGTAAATTGTCAATAATTGTATTTTAGATTATTTCTATCTTTCTCGTGTTTTGATATTTTTTTTGCAATTTTTTATATTTATTTCGGAAATCACAGCAACGTCCAATAACTTTAAAAATTAAGCCAAGTTCAATGAAATGAGTTTAAATTCAAGGTCAACCGAAATTGAGCTCGTTGTCATTGGCTAGGTTAAGTGACCACTTAATGAATGTATTACAAAATTCTTCATTTCGCAGTGTCTGAAATTATGAAAAACAATTTTTTCAAATAGACTAATAATTATATTATTTTTGCACATTTCTGATCCAATTATTCATTTATTTATTTATCAAACGGTACACGTACTTTTTATGAACATTGATAAAATTAAAATTAAAAAAATCATTAAAATTAAAAGTACCTAATATATATTTTTTTCATTTATTTATATTATTTACCCAAATATTTTGTATAAATTTATTAGAAAAAAATGTTGTGAACTTAGAAATTTTAATTTGAAGTCCGCAACTTCAACCTCTAGACCACGACCTGGTTGATTTTATCATCATCACACCACTCTGTGTGGTGCTAATGGATTTCACATACTGCCACCAAGCCAAGTGATCGGCGATTAGATCCCGTGGATCCTCCAAAGTTAGGGCCATGTCCCGTAGTTCTAACGCAAACTGCCGACGAATTATAAAGTTTAATTATACTTTAACTTAGATGAACTTATTTTTTTTATGTGTTTTTGAAAAAATACCAAATAATGAAATGTTCACATTGTAAATCCATTTTGACGTCTGCCTATAAATATGGCGTAAGACTGATCATCCTAACTTCATGCTAGGTATAAAATCATCAAGATTCACTGCACTTGGTGTACCAATGCAGTGCCATATGCACCATTTGGTGCGGATAAGGGAAAGTAGTAGTATTATAAATAAATTTGAATAGTTTATCGCAAATTTATTTATTAAAAAGTAATAGGGTCGTTCATAATCAACCCACGCTCACGCTTAAATAAAAGTGGAAAAAATTTCACCATTTTGTTTACTTCACTGTAGGTACGCAGGGATAATAAAAACGTATGGAGTTGAATTTGCATAAGCTGGTATTACGAGCAATAATAAAAAATGCTATCCCAAATCATAAATCATAACTTGTGTTAAAAAATTTGATATGAAATTAATACAATAATATTTTTCGGTAGGATTTTTAAACCGGTTTGATTGATGATTGAGACATTTTTTGAATTTATTAAAAACAATAAATATTAAAATAATTTGTACTACTACTCGTAGTGTCGTGGTTAGGGCATTGAGCTAACATGCATGAGGTACTGGGTCAATAAGAAATATTGATTTAAATAAAAACTACAACACTAAAACTAATATAAACTATCACTTAGTAAAGGCGATGGAGTCTAGTCAATCAAGTTAATAGCGATTTTTTATGTTTGATTTAAATTGTGTAACTGTGTAATTTTCGGATTAATCGACGTGTGTGCATGAGAAGATTAATGAATGTGGAGGAAGCAAGGGAAGTTTGCGAGGACAGAGTAGTGTGGCGTTCTATCCTCTATATGTAACTTTGTCTAAAAGCCCTATGGGCGTTGAAAGAAAATTAATAGAGAAATAAATAAACGTGTTAAACATAAAAATAGTTAATATGTGATACATTGGACTGACTGAAGTGTAAAACTGATCATCTTGCCTTCAGATAACAAATTATTAAGATTCACTGCAGTTTTTTATTGATTTTTATCATGTTTTTTTATGTACTTGATATACAAATGCTGTGCCCTATGCACCACTAGGTTTGGGGTATGGATAAGGTGAAGCAAGAAAAAATGTTATTTTTTTTATATTTATTTATTTATTTATTCACGCCCATGGGGCTTTTACAAAACAAATGTAAGTATCAGTACCAAAGCAACGCATGTACATACATAATTTAACATAATAATACAGGCATACATAATAAGATTTTAAGATAAAGCAAAAGAAAAACAATAAAATAACATTATAATAACAACTATAATAAATTATAATAAAAACTATTAAAAAAAACTATGGACAGTCAATCGAACAGGATCACTTTTTCGGTGATACACAGTAATGTCGTTAATATTCTTTGTTATCTTATGGAACTAACATAAATAAGCGCCCTTGAGTTATATTTATACGAAAACGGCGCTATATAAATTATCCATAATAATAATAATGTACTTTGTATATATGTACTATGTATATTATGTATGTTGTACATATTTGTGATAGGCTTGCCAATACCCAGCCTAGACAGTAAATGTGTATTAATTTTATGTACACACATTAAATAAATAAATAAATAAATATTTATCATTAAAATTTAATTCACCATAAATAGTGGTAAGTTATAATGTTTTCATTTTGAACAATGCAGCGGTTTACAAGTTAATGCCCATGTTAAATAATTAAGACAGTAATGTAGGCGTATATTCCCTTGGAAGGGCCATCGTGACATTAACATAAAATACACTAACTACACTCAGTCATAAATATACCAAGGTGGTCACCAAAGGGGAGTTGGAAGGTATGTGTTGGATGTTGGAGAATGTAATCGTATACCCTTACTTTAGGGTATGACTTCGGCTAAGTCGCACTTAAGCCTTTCCCATTATCCCTGGGACTTACACTTAACTTAAACTTGCGTATTGACTTACGACAACCCACATTATGTACGGAAGTCGTCACCCTAAAACGAAAATATTAAAAACGTACTTTTTACGTAAAATGATAGATTTAAGAGACGTATTGAAAATAGAAAAAATAGTGTTTTGCCCTGAACTTAAAACACGGGATCAATTTGACAGCTTAGACTATAATGTGGTAGTAAAATGGGTTTTTTAAAAAAATAGAAATAAACACTTATTTCCAAGAATTTGTGTGCTCTTTAATAAATAAGTATTTTTATTTTCTTACTACCGCTATTTTAGAAATGTAAAATCAATACATTAATTTAAAATTCATACACGTTTTCAAGACTCGATCTCTGTAAATTCCTCAAATATAATTCGATGTTCATGTAGGTGAGATATTTTTTCAAGGTTTGTGGTTGTTAATAAGTCCGAAATATAATTTCGAAATAAAAATAAAAATATTATTATCGAAATAAAATTTCTATTCCTGGCCTTAGATACAGCTCTATCTATCTTTCTCTTGATTTGTTAAAAATAAAACGTAAAAATGTTTAGCATTTTAAATCATCGCTTCATTCGTAGATGAATAAAGTAAAAATAATATTTTTTTAACAACATTTTGAATGTGTACAAATACTTGTAGACAAATTACTGGATTATACCCATGCCGGGCTAATATCAGATATTATTGATATCCCAACAGAGACAGAGAAACTCTGGAAACGAATGTGGGTTATCTAGGCGTTACACCGTGTAACAAAACTCGATACACAAGCGAGAAACCAGTAAATCGATGTCATATTTGGAGTCGATTTTGTGATTTGTGTACTTTTTTTTAATTGACGCATAGTTACAGAGAAAATCGCGCAAGAAATTGATTTTTTTTAAAATATTAAGTGTTACCAAATATAATTTATTTTGTCAAATTAATACAGCAAAAACTGCATTTTAACAAGAATTTCTGCAATTTTACTTAATCTACGGTACTAAAGAAAGCTTTTACAAAAAGAAAAAAATTTAAGCTCATATTTAAAAGTCATATTACACATTTGACTCCAAATATGATATAGATTCACCAGTTTTCGGGTTGTACAGTGAGTTTTGTTGCTCCATGGATACACAAGGTTAAAGTCAAGTCGAAATTGTTATTAAGATGCTTGTAGATATATATCCAGAAATACTTAAGATTAAATATATACATTAATATATTATATATGCTCGTATACTATCTACTTTAAACATATAATTCTAGCTTCCCTATTTTCCTCCTAAAGTCTGTGACAAACACTAATCTTAGTCCTGAGTCCTTAGAAAAGACACCCGTAGGATAACAAGAGGTAATGGATTTACTAAAGTAAGGAAAACGCTGAAACTCTAGGATTATTATTTAAACTAACAGTACAATACAGTATTATAATGTTAAATTAGTATTATGATATTAAATTAGTATTATAATATTAAAGTAGACGAGCTTATGTGTTTTCGTAGTTTATGGGGTCGATATTAAATTTTTATTTTTATGTTATTTTAAAATATATGAGAGTATTATAATTTAGAAGCAAAATTATAAATCTCCGTTACAGGAGTTATTGAGATTTTTTTTTTGCAAAAAGCCAACTATTTTATAGAAGCATGTAGGTACAATTATGGTTAATATGCATTGATATTAAAAATGCTGAAAAATTCATAATGAATGAAAAAAAAAAAATAATTTTTTCTTTATGTTAACACTTTAAAAATGGACATTATATTTCTACTTATGCTTTTAAATAGTGAACAAGTCTTATTTTCATTATAAGAGGAAGGAGAACTCTAATTTTATCAAAAAAACTTTTAAAAAAAATAGTTTATTTTACCCATAGTTTTCGAGAAAATTAAAAAGATGATTTGTTTTAGAAATTTTTAAGTATTGCTATCAATTTATAATTAATACTATCCATAAAGTAAACAATAGCAAAAATCGAATTTGAATAAGAATTTGTGCAATTTTACTCAATCTACGGTACTTTTGAAAGCTTTTACGAGAAGAAAAAAAAATTGTCAAGCTCAGATTTAAAAGTCATAATATTACACATTCGACTCCAAATATGATGTAGATTCGCCAGTTTTCGGGTTGTACTACGAGTTTTGTTACTCCGTATATAGTTGTAGATATTTCAACATTTCTACTCATTTTCTGGAGTTGATTCTATAGACGAGAACGCAATGTAAATGAGTTAGCATTTTGATCTGATATTGAGAAATGGCTCTAAACAGAGCCAAGAATAATAGTCATAAAATATTTATTCGCAAGACGAGAACCGTATCATTTTGATGAGACATCAAAAGCTACCATTTGTCAAGTGAGTGATACGCCATAATGTAATTTATGGTTCTCTCGACGAAGGGTCATTTTCCCTTATGGCCACTATTTGAGATGGCCCACGGCAAATTGTTGCTAAATTACATTTTTGCCCTTTTTAAGAGAGTTCAATTTTGGATACCGATCGGACATCCATGAAAGGAATCATTACGAAAGATTCTCAGCATCGACAAATAAAATGACCCTTTTACAGCCTTTCTAAGGTAGGTTTATATAAAAATAACCCATTTTTCTTATGAAGCAAAGAGTTCGTTTGACCTAACCTTCAGAGCTTGATTATTTATTTAATGTCTGACTCCATAAATCTGACATATAAAAGACAACCTCTCTATTATATATATTATACATTCATTTCATAGACTAGAACATGTAATAACCTATCACATAATACAAAATATTTTATGATAACTATTTTATTTACAAGAAAAGGGCTGGAAACTTAAAGTAATACCCGAATATTTAAAGTCTGTGTGTGTTAATCACTAGATAGACTGTCCGCCTCGCAGCATAGTGGTAGCGCATTTTGCTGTCGTACATAATGTCGCGGGGTTCGATTCCCGTAGGGGGTCAACATGAAATATTTATTTACATGTGATTTTCATATCTTGAGAATAGGTGTCTCAGAAGAATTTTAGGTGTGCGGTGGTTTGACTTTGTAAGGAACACAAAGGTGAGGCAACGGACACAGCAACCCTCGGTATCTACTGTCATCCGGCGAAGGCGTTTCGGCTGGCTAGGCCATATACTACGTATGCCTCCTAAAACCCTTACCATGCTTGCCTATTTTACAAGGCATTAGGTTCTCGGCGTTTCTGGTGGTCCACTGTTGACAATTCGTCGGCAGTTTGCGGGACGTGGACTTGACTTGGGAGGATGCAGGCGGCCGATCGCTTGGCCTGGAGGCAGTTTGTGGATTCCATGTGCTCCACATAGGGAGCGGATATAGTATGATGATGATGACGATTTTCATGTTAATACTTAATGTGTGATACCTTGGACTGGTACTGAAGCGTATGACTTATCATCTTACCTTGATGTAATAAAATTTTCAATATACACCAAGTCCAGATAATGAAAAGCAGTAGTTGTAGAAGTGAGTTAATCATCATCATCATCTATATCCACTCCCTGTTTGGATCATATGGATTCCACAAACTGCTTCCAAACTAATAAATCGGCCGCCAGTTCCCGTGCACCTATCGTCATCAGTGGACGTCCAGGACGCCGGGTACCTGGTGTGGATAATAGGTAAAAAGTTCAAACGACAATTTAACGCTTCTTTTAAGTCTTAATGTAAAAACTTCGCCGTAATTTCATCACCCAAGGTTTTTGAGTTTTGAACTTAACACCCTGTAGCCTAGTTCAGAAAATGACACTTGTTTTTTCTCAAAGAAAGCCGCCCGTACCTTGAGATCTCCCCTATTTTCAGTTTTTCTATATCAGGCGCCATCTATGTTTAAATCGCAAAGCTTTCTATACAAAGCTCTCTGAGCTTTAGCACAAAGGAGGCGAGGGAGGGTAATGGAGTATGAAGAAAGGGTTGTCATTTTGTGATATTAAAATGTTTAATATGTTTAAAAAATAAATAGGAAGCTCGTGAATGTTGTAATTGAATTGAAAATACGCTATTTTACAAGCGGCATTAATTTAAAATATTTTAATATGACCATTAGTTCTAGACAAAGCAAAAGTCGGTAGTTTTTAAAATCCGCCTCGTGATAAAATATGTATTGCGTTGTACTACGATGCATGAGGTCGTGGATTCGATTGCTGATGGGGTCAAAATTCAAAGTTTTTTTATAAAAAATATTTCAAATGCAACAAATACTTAGAACAGCACATTAAAACCTGCAGAATAAATAACTTATTCTAATCTGTGTATATACGTTTTTATATTCAATACACTGAAGGGAAGAAATGTGATGTAGACGAATAATAATAAATGTGAGTAGACGAATAATTTATTATTTCATTGGCAGCCTCCGTAGCGTAATGACTAAGACGCTGGACTCAAGAATTTAAAAAATGAAACTTTACTATTCACAAATATATTTTTATTCAGACTTGATTACTTATAATAATAATTCTTCAATTTTTCTAGGAATAGTAAAACACACAATTACATCCGCCTTACGCTACTTGTTAATGTAACTTAGAAAAATAAAAAAATGATAATCTGAGAAAATAAGGCTAGGAAAGGACGAAGCCTTTGATCCTTAAAGGAATAACGCATAATGTGATTATTTATTCCATTTAAAGGAGTCTTTTTTTTGGATTATGGTTAAGATCTATTTATATAACGTAATTTCTTTAAAAGAAAAACGTAAAAAATACAAAACGAAATTTTCCCCAATTCTTCGTTTTTTCAGAAAATATTGTTATTCTTTTTAAAAACTTAATTTTCTACTTGAATTGCGTACTTTGAAATAAAGTTAAACGGCGATAGTTTTCTAAAGAGATTATGTAAACTTGTTTAAGCCATCATAAATTGAATTCAATTAGGGTAAATTATTTAATAAAGCAAAATAATTAACTGTAGAATAAAAAACTTGGCAGATATTTTATTTTAGTGTTTCAGTTAACGTTTATGTAAAATGTTTTACCAAGCGTACTCAAAAAGTAAACTTGTGTTAAAATTTAATTAAAAAATTTATCAAGTATGCAAAATTTTGATATTCAATTTGTAATTGTTATAAGTGTTATATTGCTCATTTAAACATTAAACAAAACTTAACCTTTTATTTAGTTAAGGCAACGGACGCAGCATCCCTTGGTATCAACTCTCATACGGCGAAGGCGTTTTTACTGTGTACTCCCGAGAGCCTTAACCATGCCTGCCTGTTTTACAAGGCATCTGGTTCTCAGCGCCCGTCCTGGACGTCCACTGACTGTTGACAATCCGTCGGCAGTTTGCGTCAGAACTACGGGACGTGGATCTGACTTGGGAGAATGGCTTAAAGGCAGTTTGTGGAATCCATTAGCTCCACATAGGGAGCGGATATAGAATGAGGATGCTGATGATGAGAACCTCTTATTTACTGTCGTATCATGACGGTTGGGTGGGAGGTGGTTGTAACTAACTACTAAAAAAGGGGTAGTATTACTAATATCCCTATCACTGTAAATTTGGGCCAGCTCCTTGAGCAGGTTGGGGTGAATGTGTTTATGACAATCTTAGAGCCGAGACGGAAGCATTTGGTCGCGTATTTAACCTTCTTTTCTTACGCTTTTTTCCAGTTAAAACTGAATCTATTAAATTTCGCGGATTAGCTTTAAAAAAATCGGTATAGTTGTACTGGACTGAAAAAAGACTCAATAGTCTTTAAAACAGTCTAGGGAAAGAGTGGGCTTTCACTGTGTGTCGTATCATGAATATTTTTATTTTTTTAATATGTGTAGTAGATCATATAATGTATAATATAAAAAAATACAAGATAATACCTTAAATCATATTTCTCTGTGCCTCCCTAACAAAAACACGTTAGGCTACTGGTTTACATTTTTGGACTTTTTTGAGTAATTTCATGATTTTTGACATATCTATTTCCTAACTTGAATTGAAAAAAAAACACATTTTTCCTCTCCTTCGCTGTTTTCGCCTACGACCGCTCGCCGCTCGTGATCATAGTCTTTCCGTTACTGTTGTACCGGAAGCGCAAAGTTCGGTAAATGCAACTCCGAAACGAGTTTCAAAGACAAAGAAGAAAAAAACAAAGTATTACTTACAATTTATTTTCAGATTCGCTTTTGTGGTAGACAAATACAAACAAACTACATTATCACACTCGTCAAATATTTTATTCTTATTTTTTACTACGGTTCTTTTACGATATTTTCACGTCGGTCCCGAGTTGGAACTAGGAAGTAGAACACGCTGTATAATGGGTGTGTTTCTTTACATTTATATGAAAATCCCTGTGAAAACTTGCGAGATCATTTTTATCCCGAATAGAGATGGGCGGCAACATTTTACGACGAAATTTTTAATAATGCTCCAGCAGTTACCGATTCGAATAACCGGTTAAATAAAACAAATAGCTATTTCAGGGAAAAAAAATTAAAGCACCATTCCTTTCTCTAGAGTCTAGACTGTTTTAAAGACTATTGAGTCATTTTTCAGTCCAATCCGCACACAATTGAGAAATATAAAAATTTAAAGAGCGCTGAATTTAAAATTTAAAATTTTTATTATTATTATATTTATTTAGTACTATATAATTTTTTTTTTTTACATAGACTAATATTATTACATAACACTTCATTTTTTTTTCTAACTATTCTTATCCTACTATTATACATTTTTCAATTTAGCTATAATATGATACCTACACTAATATTTTTCATACATATTATATGTTTTCCATTTAACCCTAAATAACTTTACATTTTGTTCATTTCTTATTTCATCTGGAATCTCCTCATACATTTTAATGCCCTTATACATTAGACAATTCTGTGACATGGTTTTTCTTTTCTTTTCTAATCTTGTATTTTTTGACCACCAAAGTTTAATAAAAAACTTATAAGGTTATCGGTAGATATAAGGTAGGTGACTATTTTCAATACTAAAAAAAATCTAGTTTACTGATGTAGAATTTGTAATTTTTATGTTATTTTTTATGGATATTATAAAATCTTTATTTTTCAATTTTCGTTATAATTTTGTGATATTTTATGATATTATATGGATTTTTGTAACTATACTTGTATTTGTATCCTATTTTGAAAAAATAAAAACTGTAACTATGACTATCGGAATCGAAAAGATTAGGTGTAATAATCTGTTATGCTCGTCTCTAGTTCTCAGGGTGTAAAAATGCAAAATCAGCATTGTGTGAAATTACATGACTGATGGTCCATATTGGGATTTATGTCACTTCCGTTGTTTCCGTTCCTGAGACTAAAATTTACATTTAGATTTCTTCCCGCCAAAACTTCCTAAATAGTCGGAACAAAGGGGACCTTAATATTATTTGAATACTGTAAAGGAAGAATGGCGAAATAACTTTGTTTTCTTTGTATCAAATAATAAAACGTCGACATTTTTCATGTTATTTGCATTCTCTGTGGAAACAGAGGCCTTCAAAATGGCCGCCTGTTTAAAAATAAAAGCTTCAAATGTTTTTGATGCTAATAGATTTTTTGTTTGTTTAAATTTGAATTGAAATCAGCTCAGCGAGGAAAGATGCGGCCATTTTGATTGTCATTCATTTTGCACAGCTTTTATATAACATATTTTCTAAATTGTTACACTATTTTATTTTACTTTTTGAAACACCCTTATTTTTATTTATTTATTTTCATAAATAAATTTATTACTTTATTTATTAATGTATTTATCTTATGCTTATGAGCATCATCGAGAAAATTAAAAGAATGCTTTTGCGATACGAGTGACAAAAGAATGACTAAGAGAAGTTATAATTCAAGTGTGTTCTGCAGAAGTCTAGGAAGGCCGAGAAAGTCACGGCATGATCAAGTACCTACAAGAAGTAGGACTTGAAATTGGACATGTGAAAAGTCCGAATAATCGGCGTGCGTGCATGAGAAGATGTGCATGATAGGATGTGGAGGAATGTTAGGCTAATACACGAAACGTGTGACGTAGATGTCTAGTGGTAACGTAGATGCGTATTGATGATTTAGTGGGTGACGTAGTGGGTAACTAGACACCTAGACACGGTAGTATTTTTCAAGTATAAAATGTCACTTCTCTGAATTTATTGTTTGGAGACCTACATAAAAAAATATTTTAAACAGTTTGGAATATGAAAGTCATTTTAGTGATATGTGTTTAAATACAACTTCGAAAAAGAAATACAAGAACTTTTTATCTAACAGGAAGTCGTGTTATCAAACAAACACGGTAAGCGTTACAAAATAATTACTGAATAAATTATACAAAGTATTAATGCATCTTTAATTTTTTGCAAATCACCGTATTAGCTTTCACGATACGTCAAAATGTTTTTATTCGTAATGTTATTAAAACTTACGAGTAGCGCATGTACTAATTACGTCAAGTCATTTCCTCTTCGCTATTAATTTGATTATTATGGACTTAGAGTTTTTTTATGTATTTATTATTAAAGTGATTAGGTATTGCATTAAGTTGTGCGGCAGCACTTAAACTGATTGGATTTTAATGTATGCATTGCAAGGTAAGCAAAAAATAAGCCCGTTATTCTGCTGATATATTGCGTTTTATTGATTAACCGTAGTTTAAACCTAGGAAGGGATGAGCAAAAATATTTATAAAATATGTTTTTTTAAATTTATTTTATAATTTACGGAGTAGAGGATTCTGCATATTTTTTACAAATCAAATCAAATACATATTGAGTGATCATTAAGCATCCTTAAAGGTATTTAGATTTTGGGCACAGGAAACCATAATGTTGTCTTTTAGTAATATGTAGGTACCTACCTAAATTAAAAACTGATCCAATTTTCGGTGCTTACATTGATTTACTGAAGATAAAAATAACCTGATCTCAAAGAATAAGTTTTTATAAATTCATAAAAAAGTAATCGAATATCGGAATACGAAAAACTGTTAACGACATTTAAAGACCGTTAAAAGTGATTTAAACTGACGCCAACAATTTTAACGAGACAACCTTTTTGCATAACAGAGTATAAAAGATCCGGCATAATTACGCTATTTCAAAAACAAAATCAGTCGCCTTTGAGTAATCACCTGCAAGAAGAAGAAGACACGCCATTTTGTTTTTTGCAATTTTTATGTTTCCCGCGCGCGGCTTTTTAAGAAAACAAAATGGCCGGTTTTTCTTTTGGAATATCCGCATTTCTTTGTTGATTAGGCTGGCAATTTACCGTGTTCCCTGTCTTACTACGGCTCCATCTACATACAGGCATTAAAAAATACAATATTTTATTTATATTCCCTGAATTAATTGGCTGCTGATGGATTTATTTAAAACGGATGTTCGAGTTGACTTTCACAAATGGCCGCCATAGAAGCGGCTGGATTACAAAATTTAATCTGGTATTTATTGGAATGTAGTCCGTATTACTCTTGTCGTAAATGCCATTTTTCCGTATACACCTGTCAAAGAATCGGCCAAATGAAATTCATACGTTCGTTCTATATTTAAAATACAAACAAAATGGAGTAGCGAAATGAAGGCACGTAATTGGTTGGATACGAATATTGGACACGATACAGATTTTACAAAATGGAAAATCATTATTTATCAGGTGAATAAAAATGAATTTTAAACATCTGTTTATTACTGTTTATCTAGCACGGGTTACTTCAGTGAGAACAAATTTATTTAACAAATTTATTTAAAAATATAGTTCTCACGCTAATATATTGAAGTATTTGGATTTGAATAGGGGGTCAATATAAAATATTTATTAACATGTGATTTTCATATCAATATTTAATGTGTGATATTTACTTTGGACTGGTACTATTGCGTAAAACTGATCACCCTACATCCATGTAATAAAATGATCAAGATACACTGAACTTGGCGTACCAACGCATAGTAGTTATATACTTAGAAAATACTGCCAGAAAGTAGGAAACAGGTTATGGTAGTGATATTAGAATCAAGTGAGTAGTATCTAGATTTTAAAATCAATTAAAAACACTAATTTTTTTTTAAAATTTTTATTTAAAAAAATGTTAAATGTTTGCATTAGCGGCCTCCTCAGTTTAATAGCTACTGGCCTCACATTTATAAGATTTCGGGTTTTATTCCCGAATACGTTACTGAAACCAAAAATTATTCTTAATTACAGGTTGTGTTCTTCGTTATTGACGCACTAAACCTAAATTTTCTATTTGCATTAATAATTGTAAAGTTAATATTCTTTCGTGTCACATGAAGTGCTTCATGTGACGACAATATTATAATCAATCTTACCATCCATTTTAAAATGAAATTCCACCCTATTTTTACAGTAATGACAAAGCTCGAATCTTTAAATGTATAAAATATAAACATTGAACATATCATCATCATCATCATACCATATCCGCTCCCTATGTGGAGCATATGGAATCCACAAACTGCCTCCAGGCCAAGCGATCGGCCGCTAGTTCCCGTGCATCCTCCCAAGTCAAGTCCACGTCCCGCAAACTGCCGACGAATTGTCAACAACGACCAGGACGCTGAGAACCTGATGCCTTGTAAAATAGGCAAGCATGGTTAAGGCTCTCGGGAGGCGCACGTAGTATATGGCCTAGCCAGCCGAAGCGCCTTCGCCGGATGACAGTAGATACCAAGGGTTGCAGACGAAAAGAGATCCAAAGGCAGCCCATGCCTGAGTGGGTAGGTCGAGGGTAGGGGTCGCAAGACAACCG
>JAGVSP010000382.1:0-121902 GCA_022494985.1 Micrasema minimum | reverse complement strand
TTTATTTTAAAAGAATTTATCAAAACGACTAACTGAACTAAAGCAAGAGAACACGTTGTCAAACATACGGGACGCGGACCTGGGAAGAAATAAAAGAAATAGGAGTCTCAATACAACAGTTTATTTATCGATGATGCAATGATTATACATACAAAAATCATATAAAACAAAGATTACAGTCTCACATACAAGCTGTCTAACCTAGAAACTTGAATTTAAATTTGTAAGCTACGCATTCCTGCCTTTAAATTTTCCACACCTCAACCAATTACATTAATAACACAATCTAGTCAATCTGAATCTACGTTTGGCCATTAAAACTAGCTCACTAGGTTGAGGGGAATTTACAATAATAATTTTGATAAATCATCTAATTTGTACAAGAGTTAAAATTATCGAAAACATTGACTAGCACACGGCGATCTCCCCCAACTTCTAAACACGCGGTGCATGGCCCGAGGCAAATTTGCATACAGGTGGCGTGTTCGACGATCTCGGCAGCTGAAGACAGGATCCGTGGAGATGAAGAATGGCTTCGATGCGGGCAAGGGCGCCCGCATCTGCTGTGATGACTGGATGTATAGAGTGCGCTCTCAAGCAGCACGTGGGTACAAAAAATAACCGGGCATCTTTATAACTCGTGAAGTTTGCTAGGATCGCTTGGTTCTCGCCATCAGCGACGATCCACACCATACGCGTCCAGCGATTTATACTCCGTATCAACGGATAAAATTTTGAGAATAATACTAATATTCAAGGAACAAAAATGAAGGGAATTAGGAAGCCCCTAATGAAGAAGGAAAAAGACAGTAATTAGGCAAGTCGTGGGTGCTATGCTAGGAAAGTTTGATGCTGCAAGTGGTTCAAACTTACGGTTCCCTTGGACCGGGCTTCTCACGGATACGGCGGCTCCGGCATCCGGGATTCCGCCGTGATTCGACAATTTGTCAACTAGCTGGTGTCGGCGGCCATCTTGCATAGCCAACCGCCCGCCGTCACAAAATAAAACTGTCGAGAAGGACAGTGTTGCCACTTTAGGAAGTCGACGCGAAACTCCGGGGCAGGTACCTAGTACCTGACTCGGAATATAGACATTTTATAAATTATGTACCTCAAGGTTAGTAGGTAGTGCCTGCTAACTGTACGCTTTCTAAGGTAATAAAGGTACCCTTATACAAGTAGAAACGGAATTTATGGGAGATCTTGTCACAAAGTTAAGTTATAACCTAACGTTTCCCTGTCTGGGTAGGTTGTCTTATCTGCCTCTCCACCTACATAACTATCCTGACTAAAGGATTTAAAAAAAAACCTTTTTTAACAAGGATTTAAAAATAATGTTGTTTGATGAAAGATTTTTTTCTTGTAAATGAATAAGTATTTTTTTCTCTACAACCAATGTTTATTGGAAACTACTCCAGCTTGACAACTCAACAGAGACTAAGAAGTTTTTTGGGGAATATGGAACTTATAGTTTCTCACTAAGCTTCTTTAAGTCTCCGTTGAGATATTAATAATAAATATATAATTATTATTCATTCAAGACCAGAATAGTTCTCTAGTACGCCGTAGTTTCAGGTAATTTGAATATACATAGTTTAATGCTTGGAGTTCAAGTTAAACATTATTTTTAATTTATTACAAAGCGCCCTTGAGGTGATTTTTCACAAAAAGTGGTGCTATACAAGTTAGAAGAGTATTATCATTATTATTTTTATATTTTTTTTTTTAAAAAAGAAATCTATGCAATCTTATGATATTTGCACATATATTTTAAATTGTAAATACTATTTTCAATAGCAGCTTGTGCTTGAAAATAGGAATCGAGTCGTGTCGAAGTGGGGATTCGAACCGACGATCTCTGGACTCAGAGACCGCGACGTTACCCACTTGGCCACCACCCGTTCATGGGGAAAATAGTAAAATAGTTCAAGTTAAATGCCACAAAATGGCGTTTATTTTCAATATTTTTTTTTAATACAAAAAATAAAAAAGATTCCACTAACCATGTGGTTCTCAGTGGATTTCTTTAGTTAGTCTTGGCATATAGAATCATCGTAAATAAAAATAAAACAATGAGAAACAAGATTTGATTTTAGCTGTGAAACTTATACAATATAAAGAATAACAATACATACATACATAGGTACATAGGCAATGAGAAGTGAATATTCAAAAGTATCACCTATTTACTATTTGATTAAATAGATGCTCTTTGGTGGCCCTTTTTAACAATGCTATCTTACCAATGCTGATTATTTCCCTAGGTAGAGAATTGAAGATTCTGGGGATCGCAACTGGTAATGATCTTTCGCCATAGTAATTATTGAATTTAGGAATTATTAATTTCGCGTTTCTTACTTGCCGTGAATTATAAACGTTTTGGACTAGCTTATAATCATCTCGGAAAAAATACTCAAGAATAAATCGATATTTAAATAGTTCATTTACTGGTAGAACATTAGTCATTTTGAAACAGGAGAACAAAGCAGGGTAGTTCATGATTTGAATGTGAACTAGAAATCCTAAGTTCGAATCTCACATTATAACATTAAAAATGGTCCTTACTTTTTCGAGCGCTTAGGGTAAGCATTTTTATTAAATCTGACGAGTCGTGAAGTACCCAATATAAGCACCTACGTACTCGCAAATGTAAAACACATAAAAAAGTGAAATAATAAAAAATAAATGCCGCGTTTACGTTTTCGTACGGTATGTTTTAATTTGATTATAAAAACGTGCCTGAATGATGCCCCAGGCTTGAAAAGACACCCGATAGAGGTGGGGGTGGGCGGTGGGTTGAGGGACAGGGAGGGGGAAGGGGGAGTCCTGAAGAAGACAAGACGTATTATTGTGGAACGCCGAAGAATTGGGCTTAGTTGAAATTTCAAAACCTAGTAACTGTTTTAATGAAAAAGTTCAGGGAGGCCCGAAAACATATTTATTATTTATTTACTTCCCGCTTCGATCAGCTACATCTACATCTTCAGCCATAGGCAAGGTTTTAATACCGATCCGCATTCAGCGCACAAAATTTGGGGAGCGCGCTTTTGCGGTTGCGGGCCCAATGACTTGGAATGCTCTCCAACAGAAGTGCGCAACTGTGAGAGTGAAGTTACGAATGTTTCGAAAGAAAATTAAGACCTATTTGTCTAAATCTTTTGATTTATGTATTTTCTACGCACAGAGTCAGTTCACTCACTTAAAATTTTCCAAATCGTTAAATTCAATATTTAAAGCGCCCTTGAGGTATATTTATACGAAAACGGCTCTTTATTAATTGTCCATAATAATAATAATTACTAACAACGGATTAGCAAAAATATTTTTTTATAAAATCATCTCTTAATAGGTTTTATAATTTGACTTCCGTACTGATCAAAATCAATAAATTTCTCGAAAATAACTATAGATGGTATAATCAGGAATGAAATAATATTATCATAATTGAAAATACTTGTGACGTTCATTGTAGTATCTATAGATAATATTTATACATACCTACATGTAATCAAAATTACCATTATTTCAAATTTTCAAATTATTGTGTTCACTACTTTCGCTTATGGTGCATAGGGCATTGATAATTAATTACATGGAGGCAAGATAGTTAGTCTCACGCCTCAGTCGAATAAATCGAATAAATAGGAACTATTAACTCAATGTTTGTAGCACTCACTTTGTAGTTTTCCATAATTATGAAATTAAACAACTTTTTGTTTTAAACTACTTTTTTATTGTGTTTGATAATAAAAAAGTAGTTTAAAACAAAAGTTGTTTAATTTCAAAACAGTAGTTTAAAACAAAAGTTGTTTAATTTCATAACGAATAAATAGACGCTTAAATACTTAATTTTTTTAGCCTTCGTAAACATTTTATAGTATCTACCTAACGCACATACTAGGTTCTGCAATTCGGCAGCCGTGTGGCTTAGTTGAAATTAAAAACGAGAACTCGCCCTGTATAGAAATTGGTAAATATAATAATACGGGGGAAGTTGTCACACGATATGACGAGAGCTACCTGCCTGTAACACGAGAAGAGAGATCTCTTTTTAAATTACGAAATGTCATTTGATATCTTTAACATTAATTTTATTTGGTATTTGTACCCGTATTGTATGTAATATAAAGAGTTTTGTTGTTCTATTATCCGGTAGCAGGTGTGCGTAAACTCTATTATCCACGTGAGAACGAATAAACAGCGCCTTAAACAAGTAGGTACTAAAATATGTAAATGTGTAAATGCCTTAAAAATTATTAATTAGGTACGAAAAATGTTTGTGTAACTAACTAACTAACAAACTAACCATCACGCCATTACCCCGAAGGGGTAGGCAGAGAGGATAGAAAGCCACACCACTCTGTCCTGTTGCTCAATCACAGATAACTATCGACGTAGTTAAAACCGTGCTAACCACGTGCTAGCCCTAACGATTTGATCGATCACAGTGGCATTCATTCGATACCGTGGTATCGATAGCCGAGCATAGCCGATCTGAGCCGAGCGGGGCCGATGCACACAATATCGCGGCCTTATGTCAAACGTTAAATCAACGCGCTTGTCGGATTTTTTATTATGTCGACTGCTTTTCTCAATATTTGGCTTGCCGAAAACCGGCTAAATTATAATAAAGATTGTATGAAGATTTGTGCGAATAAAATATATCTCGGGAAATGGCTCGCGACTAGTATGCGCTCGTTTAATAATCCCGATCGATAACTTTTAAACGCGTGTTCCAATGTGATCGCCAAAAACGTTAAACATCCATGGGTAAGAAATCGTTATCACGTCGCTTATTACCGAGTCGCTAGTGATCTGTGATCGAGCAACTGGCATACTTCTCTTGCTTCCTCCACATTCATGCACGCATTCCTCCTTCTCATGCACGCACGTCGATTATTCCGACTTCTTACATGCCCACATTCAAGCACTTGTTTTACTTGATTATGCCATGTCTTTCTCGGCCTTCCTCGACTTCTACATCCAGGCACAGTCGCATCATATATTTTTTTAGCCGTTCTTTCATCATCCATTCGCTCTACAAATTCGCTTGTGTAAATGCCATAAAAACAAGTAGGTACTAAAATATGTTTAAAACAAGTAAGTAGGGACGAAAAATGTTTATGTAAATGCCTTAAAAACAAATGCATAGGTACCTACTAAAAATCTTTGCAAATTCCTTAAAAACAAGAAAGTACAAAAATATGTTTCTATGTAAATGCCTTAAAAACGAATAGGCACTAAAAAATCTCCATATAAATGTCTTAAAAACAAGTAAGTTCTAATTATCTGTATGTAAAGGTCGAATAAAAAATAGGTATTAGATACCTAAAAGTCTCTGTAAACATTTTTAAAAAAGTAGGTTAAAGTAGGTACCTAGTATATCTGTATGTAAACGCCTAAAAACAAGTAGACAATCCGTATGTACCTAATTATGGTTGGTTAATTTATAAAGCATCGTTTTTGAGTAATTAGCTTTAAAAGGCGTACCAGCGCTAGAAAAAAAACGTGCAAAAAATATTATGTATGTGTTATATTTACTTAAACATTATTATTCGATTTTTTTTTTTAAAGAAGTGAGGCATTCCATACTTAATACTACCTTGCCCATTCTGTGCCTAGTGACAGCTAGTGACTCACTACGTCACTCGTTACGTCATCACTAGGCATCTACGTCATCACTAGACATCTACGTCACACGTTTCAAAGTGTGAGTGGATTCTGGAGTCATTAGACGGCGGTTTACCTACATATTTTACACATTATCTTTTATTCATTTTTTGAATAAATTTTATATTGTTATTGTTTCTTAACAAAATAAAATAAATGAAACATTTTAGCTTAAATTACGAAGGAAGTAAATACTAAATGTTTTAAATAACAAAAATTAATTATAGTATGTCAACTTATAAAGCGCCGTTTTTGTGAGAAGTCCTCTCAAGGGCGTGTACATGTGCACATTGCACATACATATTTTTTTATATAATTTCTCAAGAAAACGAACTACATAAATACTTGATTATGTAGGTAGTAGGTACCTACATTGTTTTATAAATTCCGGCAAAATTTGAATCAAGTGCTAAAAATTGTTGAAAAAAAGATTTAACAATGCAAATTGAATTATAAATAAGTAGGTAGGTAAAAGCTTTTGAGTGAAAACACGATTCTAATTTTTTGACTATTTTTTTAAATTTATATTATGTGGAGCATGTGGACGTCACAAAACGCCTTAATGAGATGATCTTTACTCCAGTAGCTCGATCACAGATCACTATCGACGCGGTAATAACCGACGTGATAACGATTTCTTACCACGGATGTTTAACGTTTTCGCGATCACAATGGAACACGCGTTAAAAGTTATCGATCGGGATTATTTTTTAATATTGCCACATTTTAACCTGATTCTTGGCAACACCTAATATTAAATGTCAAAATTCAAAATATTTACGTTGTTTCAAGACGTTCTACGCACTTTTTTTCTCCTCAAATGCGTAGAAAACGAGCGCACCAAGTTGCGAGCCATTTCCCGAGATTGAATAACGTACGAAATTCAACTTCGCTCATTTCAAGAGGATTGGTTGAATCTCGCACATATCTTCTTTCAATATTTCTCGAGTGCCGTATTGCATTTAGCCGGCGATCGGCAAGCCAAATATTGAGAAAAGGGAGTCGACATAATAAACAATCCGACACGCGCGTTGACTTTCTTGATTAGACGTTTGACTTTTAGCCACGATATTTATTGTACCTTTCATCTATGGTAACGCGACCGTGGTATGAACGTGGTAAGAACGTGGTAAGAACGTATGTTCATTGTGATCGGTCAAATGGTTAGCGTTAGCACGTGGTTAGTACGTTTTTAACTACGTCGATAGTTATCTGTGATTGAGCTCCAGCAGTAGTTAACATTCTCGCCTCTTTCGCGTCCCTTAGCTCCGGTGAATACGCCCAAAAGAATCATTGACGTAAATAAATATGTATATGTAATGTAATAATGCATTTCTGCTGCCTCCCGTCTTCTACCCTGCAGCAAAATGAAACATCTGGTTTACTTTTTTTACATTTTAACGACTGACTGTGGCAAAGTAAGACCAAACTGAACACTCCAAAATTGTCCACGGTTAACGATAAGTCGTAATATGAATCCTATGGATCATGTATATGGATCCTAAGCTTGTATTTAAAGTGAGGCCTCTCATTCTTAATCATAAATATTTAATGTTTATGGCTTTTAAGGACTATACTACCATCCCTGTCTATTGCACAACGTTCATAGGGATGATCGTTTCTCGAGTCACATGGTTTGTTGCATCGGCATGTTTTTGTGCCCTCTCTTTCTGGCACATGGCTGATTTGTATCAGCTGTCTTGTTCCAACGCTCGCAACGCGCGCTTGCGTCGATCGTCTAACAAATTCAATTTCCATTTTCAGTCGCGATAAAGCTCTTGCCGGGGGACCTTCACACCGAGAGCTTTTATACAATACAAAGATCGTGACTTAATTGAGAATAATTTCTAAAGTTTTAATTGATAGACAAATTCTTTAAACGATTTTAATGTACGGCTTTTAAGCGGAGAGTACTTGTTTCTGTTGAACCCATAGCTGTTAAAAGCAGTCGTAGTGAAGAAATATTGTTTATTCGTGCCGGAATGACTAACTGACAGTGATTAAAGATTTTGAGACACAGTTTGCATTTTAAAAAGTTAAACGTGTGAAAACGATTTATTTATGGATGGAGAAACCAATTTACCTTTATTTAAACGGTAAGAAATAACTTATAAATATGATGGAAGTTTACTTCATTTCTTCATTATTTGTTGTTTTATTTTATGGTATTTTTTCAAAACAAATTATTGTGATTAGGTATAGCTATAACGCCGCGCGCCGCCTTGTGGTGTGTTTTTTGTAGTATGTATCTATTAATTTATTGCTTAAATTCCCCTTATTTGCACTTAATGGTGCATATGACACTGCATTGGTTCACTAAGTGTAGTCTATCTTACAATTTGACATCTCAACAGAGACGAGAAATTTGGATTTGCAAAATGCATTAATCACAACACCACGAGGCAAACAAGAAGATAAATAACATTTTAATTTCGAACCGGGTTGTGGTCTAGTGGTAGATTCGGGGATTCCGGATTAGAATCTCTAGGTTCGAATCCCACTGCAGCACTACTTGATTCCTGATTTCTGGCATAGTTATTTTCTACTATAAGAAAGCAGCCCGAAATTGAAATATTTGAGTATATCATAAGAGCAAAAATGTTTTTTTTTTTAGTGTACCTAGGTTACCTACTTGTTAAATAATTAATACCATAATCTATATATATAAAAATGAATGTAAGTTTGTATATATGTTTGTCCTTTATAGATTCGTAAACCGCTTATCCGATTGCAATAAGTTGTTCTAGAGAGTTGTTTTATTCACTCCTGGGAAGGTTCTGCATTATAACATCCATTTTATCATTTTTGTATTTGTGTATTTGATATAATTTAGTGACAGTTCCGGGTGAATTTTAGATATGCCATGTAACCGATAGTACCGTACATAAAGCTTATAAAAAATGTCGTCAAATAATGCTGTACAGCAAAAGGCGCTAATGTCGTTTTTCATCACGCATACAATTTATTTTTATACACCTCGAACTTTCAATTATACATTTTATAATTTATTTACACCCCGATTCGGGCTTTTTTCACAATAAATTAGTGCTGTGAATTGGTTTTGAGCTATCGAGTGTATTTTTTACCTCCGAAAAATTTTTTTTTGTGCCAGATTTACGCATTAGCATCATCGTAAGTTTTTCTCTATGAGAAAAAAAAATCGTTTGACAAGGACTTCTCCTGATTGAGAATAACTCTGCAGAGCTCTGTTTTTTGCAATAAATAGAAAGAAGACAAAATTCCAAGCTCAACGACACCTAAAAATCGTTTCTAGCTGGGAAAATAAAAAAAGTTATAACGTTTTCAAAACATTATTTTTTACTATAGAATATTTTAAGTTTACTCTGTTTATAATTTTTATGGCTATCGAATAAAATAATTAACAGACAATGAATTAGTTAAAGAAAAGTACCTACCTTATAATTCGTTTGGAATTTATATTATTAGGTAGCCTACCTAGAAGTATTTCTTCTTCGAGCTACAAGAATCTTTGTTTGAAATTTGGAGGATTTGCTACTACTACTTTCCCTTATCCGCACCCAATGGTGCATAGGGCACTGCATTGGTTACACCAAGTGCAGTGTATCTTGATCATTTTATTACATGATAGTAGGATGATCAGTCTTACGCTTCAGTCCCAGTCCAGGGTATCGCACATGAAATATTAATGTAAAAATAACATGTAAATAAATCATATTTCATCTTGACCCTCTACGGGGAATCGAACCGGCGACCTAATACACGGTAGTAAAATGGGCTACCACTGTGCTACGAGGTGAACATATGGATCATATGGACTCGCACAATTCCCGAAAAATATATATTCTATTTGTATAATTGCCGAATGATTTTTGTTTTTTTTTTTTAATTTTATATATTATCATCACCATCACTTCCTACTACAGAATTGCTTCCCATGCACAGCGTATGGATTTTTTAAATTCCAAAATGGCGGGCGTACCTTTTTTTTATAAAGTAAGGTAGGGTATCGTTTTAAGGGTTTTTAAGGGTGCTGATTTCGAATTTAGCGTTTATTTTTAAATCCAAGATGGCGGACGCAACGTTTTTTTTCATAAAAATAAAGTTGGGTATCGTTTTAAGGGTTTTTTAAGGGTCCTGATTTCGAATTTAGCGTTTATTTTTTAAATCCAAGATGGCGGACGCAACTTTTTTTTCATAAAATAAAGTTGAGTATCGTTTTAAGGGTTTTTAAGGGTCCTGATTTCGAATTTAGCGTTTATTTTTAAATCCAAGATGGCGGACGCAACTTTTTTTTCATAAAATAAAGTTGGGTATCGTTTTAAGGGTTTTTAAGGGTCCTGATTTCGAATTTAGCGTTTATTTTTAAATCCAAGATGGCGGACGCAACTTTTTTTTCATAAAATAAAGTTGAGTATCGTTTTAAGGGTTTTTAAGGGTCCTGATTTCGAATTTAGCTTTTATTTTTAAATCCAAGATGGCGGACGCATTTTTCTTTCATACAAGGATGTTGGGTATCGTTTTAAAGGTTTTTAGGGGCCCTGATTTCGAATCTAGCGTTTATTTTTAAAATCCAAGATGGCGGTCGTCCCTTTTTTTTCAGAAAATGAAGATGGGTATCGTTTTAATGGTTTTGGGGGGCCCTGATTTCGAATCTAGCGTTTATTTTTTATTCCAAGATGGCGGTCGTCCCTTTTTTTTCACAAAGTGAAGATGGGTATCGTTTTAATGGTGGTTCTTGGGGGCTCTGATTTCGAATTAAGAGGTTTTTTTGAAATCCAAGATGGCGGACGCATCTTTTTTCATAAAATGAAGATGGGTATCGTTTTTAGGGTGTATGGGCATCCTGATTTCAAATTTAAAGTTTATTTTGATATCCAAGATGGCGGACGCACCTTTTTTTCATAAAATGAAGATGGGTATCGTTTTTAGGGCGTATGGGCGTCCTGATTTCGAATTAAGAGTTTATTCGTAAATTCAAGATGGCGGACACACATTTTTTTCCTAAAATGAAGGTTTTTGCATCGTTTTTAGGGCGTATTCGCGTACTGATTTCAAATTTAAAGTTTATTTTGATATCCAAGATGGCGGACGCACCTTTTTTTTCATAAAATGAAGATGGGTATCGTTTTTAGGGCGTATAGGCGTCCTGATTTTGAATTAAGAGTTTATTTTGAAATCCAAGATGGCGGACACACATTTTTTTCATAAAATAAAGATTGGTATCGTTTAAAGGGTGACCTGTTTTCGAATATAGAGTTTATATTTGAAATCCAACACGACGGACGCACCTTTTTTTCATCTAAGAGTAAATTCCATTCATGCGTCGGACCCGCCACACACATTTAAAAAAAAAAAAATATGTCCCTGGGTGTCTTTTTCAAGGGTAATAGAAGTCCTCATATTAAATTTACGAGTCGGACAGCCAAGAAATTTTAATTGTTTATGCCAAGACGGATAAACAAAAAATATATTATAAATACCTACCCTGAAGCACTTGAAAAATAAAGTCACCAAAATAAATAAAATAACATTTACACTATACCTTTATACATGCGAGTATACACATTATACGAGTTATTCAATTTTCATAAATGCATTTATCATCAGAAAGAAAATACAAAGCATTCCTTCTATACCAATTCCCCAAAGAAACGAGATAAATCTTTTAAACTTCAATCGATATTTCTAGAATCACCTGTTTCTTCTGCGGCAGCAACGCGACGGGTATCAGCTAGTTTATTTATAAATATTAATTTATAACTTAATTATCAACTATTTTATTGATATGGCGGTTATATATTTTGTATATTTTTTTATTTTATATTTGTTGTACGGACAAGTATTAATAAGGAGTTCATTTTTTAAGAAATAATTTATTTGCTCTGCCTAGTTAGCTTTTCAAAGACGTCATCAAATATGATGTGAAAATTATATACCTTCTTAAATGATATTGAGCCCTTATTTAATTTTATAAAAATACATAATAAATCATGTTTATGTATGTAGGATGTAGGTAGATAAATTTTGGGGAGGTACAACAGCTCTAGATGTTTGAGTATTTATTTTATTTTATTATATTTGTGTTTAGGTAAGTATGGCTTCTACGTAAACGTAGGTAGATGTTATGCATATAGCATATTATAGGGAATGAAAAGATTAAGTATCCGGTCCCTTGGGTAATCCATTTTTTGGGCTCATTTGCGTAACGTAATCAGCTTAGGAAACCAATACCAATTCTGCTTTGCAAACCACTCTTCAAAGGGCAAAACTAGATTGCAAATTCCGCCAGGGATTTTATTTCGTATCTCATAAAAAGATCTTATTTACTCTGTAAGTATATCTACATATTTATATAATATATTATATGGGTAGTTATCGTTATTTTATTTTTTATGTTTCTTTATTTTTTCTAGTATATACAGTAAGAAAATCATAGTAAGCAGCTAGGTATCTTATTTGTAATTTAGACAAATTAAATCCAACTAAATAATAGGCCTTTGTCAAGAATATGTATTTTTTCAAGGTCAATTTTAATGTCAATTTACAAAAAATACATTACATATTTATATATTTTAAAAAAATAAACAAAAATCCCACCAAGGCATAGCCTGTTTGTGGGTATACTATGAATCTCAATGCGAATTTGTTCACACTCTTTCATGCAGCAATTTAATATTTTATGCACGAGAGACAAAAGAAAAAAAAGATAATTTATATTTGTATATTTTTATTAAAAAAATTCTTTTAGGAAAAGAGGATAATATATTAAAAAAAATTATTATAATACTACACAAGAAGAAGAAAAAGAGGGAAATAATTATAAAATATAAGATAACAGAGATTATGGTTGTGTTCATTGGCACACCAAGTGAAGTGTGTCTTGATCATTTTATTACATGAAGGTAAGATGATCAATTTTACGCTGATTAAATTGATATTACTATCAATTATCCATCACTATTCTATCAATTTCATTTTTCTTTTACATTGGCCGTGTTTGATGTAAGACAGTTGGGTTAAAGACAATTCGGTACCAAAAATACTTCGTGCTTCACCGAGCGTTGTTGGTCGAAAAGAAACAAGAATAAAAATGATAATTTATCTTTTGCACGTGTACAGAGTACAAATAAAAAATGAGAATTGTTTGGCAAGATTGTTTCGAAGTAACAATAAGAAAGGTTTTCATTAGAGGGGCGAAGATAAATCAAAGCGGTTCGCGTTCCACGGTTCTCCACCGCTGATTATGATTTACAACTTTACTGGGAACATGTTTACACGGCTCCACTCCTCGCTGGCTGAGCGCTTAGCAACAGCAAATCATAATAATAATAATCGGCTAACTTATATGGCGTCATTTTTGTGAAAAATCACCTCAAGATTAAAGATACTGTTTAACGTAAGCTCCTAGCGGTGGACTATATACAATACATATTACCTGTAACTTCAGCAGACTTAACAGCACCTTGACAGCTTAATTTGTTGGCCTATCCTAGAAATATTGTTGGCTCAGAATAAAAAGTAATCAACCTGGTATTTGTTAAAATCAGTCAAAAGTTTTTGAGTGTTAATAAACCGATTTTACCCCTAATATTAAATTTGGTACACGTATCTGAGAGCAAATGGATGGTGAAAGAACGGCTAAAAAAATTTATGATGCGACTGTGCCTGGATGTAGAAATGTGGAGGAAACAAGAGAAGTATGCCAGGACAGAGTGGTGTGGCGTTCTATCCTCTCTGCCTACCCCTTCGGAGAATTGGCGTGATGGTTAGTTAGTTACTTAGTTAGTATTTATGAATCCCCAAAATTTACGAAACAGGTTAAACTGTAATGTAAGTTTTAGGCATATTATTAAAAAAATAAATATACGTCTAGTTGTACACTTTATGACCCGTATTCATTATTTTGTTATTTGTTTGAAAATAAAAGCCGTCCTGTGAAGTTAGTGGATGGCGTGTATGGGTATGGTCCGTTCCGATTCATAATATATCAGCGCGCACTTGGGGCGTTATTCCGGGAAGATTTCTTATTAAGATCTCGTGAAAAACTGGGGATACACACGATGTTCCTATAATACTTCTTACAATATAAGCATGGCGGATGTTTGAACGATGAGCAATAAAACATACAACATACAAGAGATAAGAAACATTACGTTGGAGGATAATAAATTGCGAAATCTCAATATTCATACGATATTTTGTGTACTTTTTCATGGCATTTTATGAAAAATCTTTTAAAAACCTTAATCTTGGTGCGTTCATGTAAAATGAGAATTTTAAAATTATGTATTCTGTCTTGTACTCAATGAAGAAAAACTTGAAAATGCCTTATCGTTAAAAACACAAGGCGCTATACATATTAAAGGGGGTTGGATGCCTTAATCATCCATGCGCTTTGAGGCTGCGGGTTGTGGTCGAGCCTCCTCTACATACATAACTGAAGAAATTGTTGGAATGATAATAATAATTGATAGAATTTGTAATACAGAACTACTCGTTATGTTGGATAGGTATGCCTACAGTAAATATATCCTAATTTTCTTATTATAGGTTCGAAAGTATTTTATAAGATTTTGTGTAAAAAAACACCGTTAGCAACGCAAGTTTGCTTCAGATAAGTGATTTCCTGCGGCTTGATCTTTGAATGGCCCTTTTGATGCAAGGGGCGGCAATCCCTCATAAAACTCATCGTCAACAAAGTCATAAAATAAATTATATTGATGCCGCGTCGCTGGGAGCATAAAAAATAATATTCTTAGCATTGTTTGGCATTTTCGGCTACTACGCATTAACACGATTTCATTTTCTTGTATTCGTAGACAAAGTATCTTTCTAGATTTGTTCTCAAACAAAATAATAGAATAATATCGCTACGGATTGGGGTCAGAGCGCAAAGTTCAGAGCTTCACTAATAAAGTGAATAATTTGCTTATATTTGGAGTTTCTTCAAATTCGTTGTAACTCAGATTAGCTTACAATTTCCGCTGGTACTAACAAAAACTGTGTATCTCCGTCTGTAGAAAATTGTACCTAATTGTAATTTGATGTATCGTTTATATATATATACGTTTATTTCATTAAAAAATAATAGAAAATGACTCTAAATAATTAAACTGTGAATATTAAATACATTGAGGAAATAAGTAATAGATAAATTATTATTAAATGGTTTTGTTGATTGATTCGGCATTAACTTTGTAACACTTCATAATAAATTATGATTAAATAAAACGATGTTATGTGTTACTATTAATTGGTTTATTCTATAAAAATAGAATTTACCTACACTACCTGGTTTCGGGAGTAAAGTTCTCACATCCTAGTGTTTTTTCACCAGTCGATAGGAGAACGTTACTCCCGAAACCAGGTAGTGTAGGTAAATTCTATTTTTATAGAACAAACCAATTAATAGTAACACATAACATCGTTTTATTTAATCATAATTTATTATTTAATGGACATGTACTTTTTTGTCAGAATCGGGACGATTTAATAAAGTGTGTAGGTAGGTACAAGTATGTATACGTATCAAATGTATACATAAATAAATCATAAATACATCATTGTTTTTTATGATTAATGATGTTTCAAGAAAAATAATCTCTTTTGCCACCTGAGCTGGCGAGTAGCTCGGAATAAGAAAAACGTATTTTTCCAGAAAACTGCCACAATAAGAAAAGAAACAATACCGTGGAGATTAATGAACGCACTTCCATCAGAATAGGACTACTATTGCTTTTCCATTGAAGATTAATTAAGTTTGTTTGCGAGAATTGTCAGAAAACGGATATAAAGTACGTGCTATTTATTTTCTCATTACTCTGTTTATAACCGAAATCCGGTTAATTTTGAAAGGGGTTACCATTGATAAGCGTCGGTGTACAAATTCCTCGCTTTGAAGTCTGGCTATTGGCTTCAATCTGTAATGTTGCTCGACTAAAGCATTCATCTCGGGAAACAGTGGGTGTTGGTAAGTTGGTAGTATAAGAGGCAGAACGCAGAACCCCGCAGTAAAACAATCTAGAAAGGGTTTATTGTAACTCTGCCTTGAATACTAAACCGCGAGCTTTCCAAATTACAGCTGAAAGGGGCTGTTTTTAACGGGACCTAATAACACAAATTTCCGAGGTACAAATTAAACCCAAGACCTTGTTCAAAAAGCAATTAGATAGCGTGCTCTTTCGGAGTGTTGTACATATTTTTAGTACAAATTCGTTTTAGATTCGTTTTACCAAAATAATACGTCTACCAAAGTGTATTTCTGGAGTGTAAATAAGGATACAGAACACAAAAATGCAAGGTGTTCCTCGTTTTTTCAATTTAAGTGTGAGAGTTAAATATGTAAGTCATTTTAACGTAAAATTTCAGAATTCAGAATAATATTACGAGTATTTTTAAGGCCTCACTTAACTGTAACACATTTCGTCCATATTGTGTACAACCTACAGCCTACAGAAAATATAGTTTTGAGCTCAAACTCAATAAAACAAAATTTAACCCTTAAAATGAATACTATGTAGTTTAATATGAATCGCTTTTAATTCTGGTTACTCGGCGGTTATAAATTAAAATAGATTCTTATAAAGATATCCTAATCAATTACGATAATTTTATCTATTCATCTCGCCATTATTTTTTATGAACAAATAAAATTGTCCGTTCGATAGGAAGTGAGTCGTCTAAAGTCGCGTAATGCGATTGTAAGTCCCGCCATGTTCCGCTAAGTAAGAAGTTAGTAGTACCTCATATTTTTTTATCGACGGATTAAAGTGATATATGCAAATGAAATTAAGGAATCGGATGTTACCTTTCGCATTAATATTCATGTGAAAATATGTCAGCGCCACAACACAGCGCTGGAATACGTAATCACTTCGTGAGCTCACAAAATAGCTTCCTGTCAACTATGCAAAGCGATTTATTATAAATTTTATATATAGGTGGTAGGTAGTACAATATCTAGTAACCTAGGCTTTATATCATACACTTTTATGGTACCAATCTTCTCCTCTACCTATATTAATATACTTTATCGAAATTAGTATTTTCCACTGCATAGGTGACCAAGAAAATATTATGTGCATTTCCCAACAAATTGTTCGTAATACAAACAAGTAATTCAATCGACGAATAAAGAATACAAATAGATTTAAGTTCGCCTCGTAGCATAGTTTAAACGCATTTGGCTACCGTGCACGAGGTCGCGGGTTCGATTCCCGTAGGGGGTAGCATTAAATATTTATTTACATGTGTATGTTTACAATATTTCATGTGTGATACCTTGGACTGGTAATGAAGCGCATGGCTGATCATCTTACCTTCGTGTAATAAAATAATCAAGATACACTGCACTTGGTAGACCGATGCAGTGCCCTATGCACCGTTGGGTGCGGATAAAGGAAAGTAGTCGTTGGGCTAGTAAAGAAATTTAATTCCAGCTGTTCTTTTTATGACTGCTCCGAATTAACTTAATGTAGAGTATCTAAATAAATAAATACAAGAAGATTATCATCATCATCATCATAAATTTTAGCTCCCTATATGGAGCATATGAATTTCACAAACTGCCTCCAAGCCAAGCGATCGGCTGCCAGTGGCCGTGCATCCTTCTAAGTCAGGTCCACGTTCCGCAGCTCTGACGCAAACTGCAACGGATTGTCGACAGTGGACGTCCAGAACGCCGAGGACCTAATGCCTTGAAAAATGGGCAAGCATGGCTCTCAGGAGGAATACGTAGTACATGGCCTAGCCAGCTGAAGCTCCTTCGCCGGATGACAGTAAAAACCGAGGGTTGCTGCCTCACCTCTGTGTACCTCACAAGAAGATATTATGAGAAAATAAATCGGAAGTCTAACATCGATTTGATACGGGTTTTTATTGTAACAAATTATACAATTCCTTATTTATGTAGATATGTACCTAAATATTTTACGAATATTTTATTTAGCGAGCTTTTTTAAAACGGGGCAGGCACAAAGTATCTAGACTTCAACTTATTTTTAAACTGTTTATTACATTGCCATAGGGGTTACATATTACTCTCAGCAGTAGGCATCTTCATATGTATACCCAAACCATAGGACTACAATTGAATTATCAAAAGGAAATGAATTATAATAATAGGGTGCAAGAGTTTCACAGGATAAGTAATACAGCCGAACCTTTTATGAACATTATACACCCCTCTAGCAAACAATCATAACTCGGATTTGTACAGGAATAGGTGGGTTATTTGGTAGTCAAACAACAAGAGCCAAGACATCAGAATACAAGACTTCAAGCTTTCCCATACATCATCTCTGCATGCGGGCTGCTTGTTAAAAATAATTATCAGGTACCAAAACGAAAATCATGAAAGGAATCATGAATGAGTTCATAATTATAGAATTATCTGACATTGTACATTTTATTGTGATTATTTTTTTTTCTTCGAGAAATTCAGTTTATAATCATACGCTCATTTAATTTACAACATATTTGAACATATTTTCAAAAAATAATTCGCAAATACGAGTGTGAATTTAATTTTTCATAGGTTCTATTTTTTAATCGATAGCGAAAGGTTATTATTTTTATTGTTATTTTTAACCACCTCAACAGGCCAGGAGGCCTAATTACAGAGGGAAACAACTTCACCAAAGCACCCAGCTTGAGAAAAATCACTTTTAATTTTTTTGTGTTCTCACCAGGGATCGAACCCAAAACCTACGTATTGTGAGTCCGGCGTCTTTGCCATTACGCTACGGAGGCCCCCTTAAGGTTGCTTAGTTATTTTATTTTATTTTATTTTATTTCATTCGGGATACAAACAGATGTACAGGTAAAACATAATATAATTAAAACTAATAATTAACAATAACATGCCTGCCATCCAATTATATGTATCCGCAGGTAGCTTTAAACAGTTAAAATCGCCCATTTATCGAGATTCATCTATATCGCAGATTACAAGTACGCAGTTGTGAGTTGTGACGCGTATATGACGCATAATTGGTGGAATCCCTTTAAAATATACCGATTACGATCATATACGCGTCACAACTGCGATGTAGACATGCTTATAATCTCGGCCCTTGATCAACCTATAAGTTTTGCATAAAGTTAAATTACTGCATTTTTATTAGAATTTAATTGTGACGGCCGTTATTTTTTAGAATGCAAATAAAATGACGCTTCGCTAAAAATAAAGCACATCATGATAACATTCACTATTGTTATAATCATCGTGTCCGTTTGAATTGTGTAAATGCTAATTTTAAAGCAGAATATTTACATACTACATACCTGCTTGAAATACACAGGAATATGCCAGCTACGTGTCCAGTGTCCAAAATAATCGCTTAACTTGTCAACGATGGGGAAAATCGACTGCATATTCATTGAATTTATTGTACGAATTCACATAATGAAAAGACTTATTAATAATAGATCACAACATAGAGAGCGCATTGTTTACGAATTTCAGAAGTGAATCCCAATAATTTAAGTGCATGATTTAACTCGGAATACATAGATAGGATAGAAGAACCTCAAAATATGAACAGTTTTCATTGTTTAAGGTATTTTTAAAGAAAAGATTATTATTATTATTATGATTATGGATAATTTATTAAGCGCCATTTTTGTGAGAAATCACCTCAAGGGCGCTGTACATTCGATATTTTTAGTTTATTCCATTCCCAATTTATGAATAAAGGATCTGAGACAACGATTATCTAAGAAATGATACTAAATCTATACGTAGATGAAGTACTGAACCCCAATTCGTCTTGCAGCTACAAAGCGCATGGACTGTTGGAATTTCAGCTTCACCCACGTACAAATTAAATTCAAACAATTTTTACTAAAAACGCGATACTAATGAAATACTAATTCTACTGATAGCAGATAGAGTCAAGAATCCAGGTCATCTTGCAGCTACAGAGCGCATGGACTACTGGAATGCCAGCTTCCATCTGATATCAGTAATTGGGGTAATTGATTTTACGAACAAGTTTAGTAGTTTTGAAAAATTGGGGCAGGATTACAGTACATATTTTATCCTAACTATTTACTAAAGATGGCTTGAATTTACCGGGAAAGACTCACTCAATTACAATTTGTCTTGCAGCTACCAAGCGCATGGACAATTAGAGTAATAGAGACATTTAAACAAAAATCTAATTGAATCAAGGTGAGTGGTTACTGGTTAAATAGCAAAAAAAAAAAAAAAAAGATACATAAAAATAGGTACAATCAACAAACAAAAAGTTGAACGGTTGTAGTTAAGAATGAGGATCAAATACAAATGAATTGTTTACCTAAATTCAGTGATATGCATTTCAAATCTTTGCATGGGATATGGCGGTAGATCGCTTAGCTTAGAGACAATTAGTGCTACCTACACACGGGAAAAGAAGTAAAAGAAAATACATATGTATATAAATATAAAATATATCCGATGCGAAGAATGGGATAAAATACACAATCGACAGAATTTTCTTACATCGCGCATCGTCTTGTTTATACTGTCGTTATTTTTCTAGTAACTTTAAATTTGAGTGCTCTCGTATCAACAAAAGCTCTCACGTCGATACTGGCAGCTTGTAAACACTTCAGACACTTTCATCTCGACTGATAATGGACACTCACATCACTCTGCACTTCAGTACGTGTATCGGCAGTATTATCGTATCGGCAATCGGCAATCCGTTAGTACATTCTGCCGATTTGTTCTCCTTCCTCGCCCTGATCGGGAACCTAATGGAATTCTCGTGTTGAGCAGCCTGAATATTGCTCGGATAAGCCTCCGGAGGAATATACAATTTTTACGTTTCCTGTAATACCGTGCATGGATTTACGCAAACGTCCGATATCACGTGAACCATTTGGAATCCCAAATATTATATAATGCGGACTGTAACTGTAAACTCCGTACAATATTTACATACGTGTTATTGCTACTCTCGGCTAAAGGTGCTACTTGAATTTTATTTGGATCGACGAAACTAAATCGGGTAAGCAACATAATTTATTCAACCCTTTGAACGGATCCATTTTCCGGAAAGCTTCTATTTATTTACGTGTTTCTGCAATCCACAAAAATAATACACGCAAAGTGAAGGAAGGAATAAAGCGATAAAATTATTTCAAAAAGTGTTTTGTAGATACGAACGAAAATATTGGATTTATTTACTATACCTTCCTCCTTGCGTAAAAAAAAGCTGTAATACGTATTTGTACATTATGTATAGTTTAAAATTTGTAAATCTATTTTCCTTTTAATTCTTTTGTGGGAATTTTTTTTAGGCATCCTTGAGCTTCCTAAAAATGAAAATACGTTCAGAAAGTGTTTCATTTGCATATTTTGAGAGTTAACCTATTATATTAAAACGGCGCTATTTCAATAATCCATAGTACCTACCAACCTAGTAATAGTTAATAACAAAAATTCTGTGTAGGATTCCAAACTAAAGAAATTTATACAATTCACTAAGTAGCCTTGCGTAATGATTTTGTATGGATCTTTTCTACTTCTTTGTGCATTGAAATTGAAACCACATGTATTATTAGGTTATTCATCTGCACGCCAGATGTTTCTTCAAAATGGTTGACCATACACAAAAATGTAAAAAATGTATCATCTATTTCTAAGATTCCAAGGCTTCAGGAGAACACAGTCACTATTTCGATGTATTTTTCACTAATTATCTTAATTTTGTGTGAAATTATAGAATGACTCATGTTCAGAAAACGCTCACCGCGAAGTTTTGAGTTCATACCGTGTAATTACAAACGTAATTGATCGAAATACCAGCATGTGGTAGAGAAGGTAGAGTCTGTAGTACTCTCTGTCTGTTCTCGTGATACGACTTGCCAACAGGTTTCCATAAGTGAATTGATCGCAATGAAAATAATTAATAGTGATGGATATTCATTCCTGCTCGCTTCGAAACTAATTATACCTTTAGAGCCTTAATGATCACGGTATTATCGCAGGATGTGCTGAAAGCTCTGAGCTTTGAATAAAGATTATAAATATAAAAATACCGCTAACACTGAATTCGTTCTGCGAAACTTTCAATGTAGTTTTTATTGCCCTGAGTATGAAAATACATACATATAAGTATTGTGTACGCCTTTTGAAACTGATGAAGGGTTTTGATATATTTCTATGACCGCCAGGAGTAAAAAAGTGAATCACGCAACATCTATTGTACAAATTTTTGAACAATGATTCGTGGTTGAGAGCAAAAGCCAAAACCTTTAATAGACAACGTATTGTCCTTCTTAACTGTTGCCATTGTCCACCCACTGAAGGGACTATTCGCAGTTATTTAGAACAACATGGTAACAATACGTTCTGCGGAGGTCTCAATTCTGTGCGAGAGATAGAACCGCGCTAATAATGGATTATTGTTTGAGACTAACTTGTTCGATTGTGAGATGGTAGCTCTTCTCCCAATGGCATTGTTAGGGATCGGCGCTTCAAGGGACAAGCTACGCCCTTGTACCACAAATCCAAAAAAACAGTGCTTCTAGTACTTTAGAGTTTTGTTTTAAAAAATCATTTTTAAAGCAGATAATAATTCTTGTAGTGGGTAGGCACCCATAATTTTTTATTTTATCTTATTTATTCAATTTTTTTACAACAGTCCTTATAATACAAGTTTTGTCATAAGGTTCTGAAATTACGTTTTCCATCTAACGGAGCTTATAAGAAAAGCGTTGAAAATGTATTATAGGTAACATACATACTTAGTCTGCGAAGGCCGAGAAAGATATAGCATGATCAAAAACGTATAAAAAAAGTAGAAAAAAGCATACTTGAAAGAGATTATTAATCCAAAACAATTCGGTATGTAATTACCTACCGACTGTCTTGACTTTCAAAAAATTTACTTATTTTGTATTGACGTTAAAAAAAAAATTTATGAAAAAAAAATAAAAGAAAAAGAGGTCAAGTAAAAAGTAATAATTGGACTGCGTGCATGAGAAGATGTATGAATGTAGAGGAAATGAGGGAAGTGTGCCTGGACAGAGTGATCTGGCGTTCTATCTTCTATGTTTACCCCTACGGAGAAATGGCGAGATGGTTAGTTTGTTATTAAGGTATTTATAACGCTTAGAATTCAAATAGTAAAATATTTTTTCGATGTGATCTGTGTACACCACGTGTACCCGTTACTAATAATAATAATAATAATTATTATTATTATTATAATCGTCTAACTTCGGTTAATCGGTTACCACTGAGAATTATGAGAATTTTTTTTTTGAACTAGTTAAGATCTAGCTTACTGTTGTACAGCGATCTTGAAACCATTTAGTCCAAATAACAGTTACTAAAAAAAAATATATATTAACCTGTAAAATGCTTTCCTCGACATGGGGATTATTAATATTATTAAAAATAACAATATATTATAAAACTGTAATCTACTTAACATTAATAAATAAAAAACAATTAGCAATAATAGGTTGAGAAACAGCGATGCATTTTCAATAATGCACAAGATGCTTAAAACCGAACCTTTTGTAAAAAAATGACATATGATCATGAGAGAGAAGAAAAATGAAGACAGAGGGAGATAGGTATAGGGTGTGTGAGAAAAAGAAACTTTAGGGTTTTGGGTTTTTGGTTGGGTCAGGTATATTTAGTTAGCGTGCCCCCCTGCCCTGGAACACAGTTATACAGAATATTTACACAAAGTTGCATTAAAAAAATTCGTGTTTTAATTTCAACGCATCTTTAATATTATCGTCTTACGAATAAATTAATAACATTTTGTGTTTTTAAGTGCTAAGTCAAGTGTAATATTTTGTCAAAAATGCTATCTTGAAAAGTATGCGAGGGTTATATAAAAATACAAACAGTTTAAGTGTGGATAGTTCGGTTATAATAAAAGTTATATATAATTTTACAAACCACTTTTATTAGGTACGTAGTTACACAATATTTTTTTGTTACTAAATCTTTGCCTATGGAGTGATTCAAAAGCGTCGGAAACTTAATACACTCTGGCGCCAAAAGCTCTTATTGTGCGATTGTCGGTATAAAAATTTACAGCAACACTTTTTTTACTACATAATTACCCCAAAAAACTTTGTTAAAAGGTATTATCGCTTTTTTAAAACTATTTTATTTCTTTATCTTTTTATTTTCAGGCTTTTCGTATTTTTGGTAATATACCTACAGAAATGTAGGTGCACTGTGTTTTACCATTAACTGCTTTACCATTTACTAAAGTATCTTTGACGACCTATACGTTCTCGGCAATTTTCATGTTGTATAGGAGTGTAATATTATGTTTTCCTATATCTTGGTGTTATCCAATTTTTTTGTACTTAGTATACAAGATTGTAATATTGTGCTTTACACTTTTTATACCATTATTTCCTTTTTTTTTTTATGTGTATAGATTTTTTAGCATTTTTCTGTAGTCTATATATCTACAGAATTGTAATTCTATGTTTTATCCTATATAAATGTTTGAATTGAATGCAGTTGAAATGCGATCTCTCAGGCGAATGTGTGGTAAAACTATGTATGATAGGTGCACTAATGTTGAAATTAGAGCAGAATGCAAGGCTGAGATAAACATTATCGACAAAATTAAGAAAGGTCTTTTACGTTGGTTCGGTCATGTAGAGCCAATGGATGATGAAAGAAACGGCTAAAAAAATATATGATGCGACTGTGCCTGGATGTAGAAGTCGAGGAAGGCCGAGAAAGACATGGCATGATCAAGTAAAACAAGTGCTTGAAAGTGGGCATGTAAGAAGTCGGAATAATCGACGTGCGTGCATGAGAAGATGTATGAATGTGGAGGAAGCAAGAGAAGTATGCCAGGACAGAGTGGTGTGGCGTTCTATCCTCTCTGCCTACCCCTTCGGGGAAGTGGCGTGATGGTTAGTTAGTTAGTTAGTTAGTAAATATCTCAACATGTTTTCCACAATTTTTATACCAAACATATTGGATACGAAGAATTGTAATATTTACCACTGTCTACCAGTATTTTGTATTTAATATAAGCTTAATTTTAATCCTAATTTTAAAATTTGTTGAAGCGCCCTTCGATAATAGTTTACAAAAACTACGCTATCGAAATTATTAATTGTTACTTTTATTATTATTGTATTATAGACTAGGAACACGAGCAACTTTAAACAAAGAGTTTATATAATTAATTAATGGAATGATTTATTATTTTTCAGATGCCTGAAATACGACTCGACTAAATAAGAAGATAATCCGCGAGTGCTTAGCGATAATAATCAACAAAGTCGACTTGCTTATACACATTTATATCTTCGTGAGTTATTAAATTCGTTTTCATTGATATTTTATATGTTTTAGTTTAAAATGAACAAAAGTGAGAAGTTAAGTGTGGTGTTAACCCGACCTATAATAAATGGCTTGAATAAATATTATTAAAGGCCTAAATTGGTGTTTTCGGGGTAAAGTAAACATGTGTTGGTTTACGAGGAAAGGTGAATGTTGGACCACGAGATTTGTGCTGTAAGCGAAGTGGGTTTTGTGCTGCAGGCGAAGTGGAGTTAGTGCGGGGGGCAGCATGAAGTGGGTGCTTTTTTTTGTGCTACTAATAGCACTTGGAAATAAACGCGTGAACCCTGCTCAGCTAGAAGAACTTGAAAATGGTAAGCTATTTAGTTATTATATTATGATATAAAAGTCGATAACAATTATGGTGATAAAAATCCATCAAATTGGTTGTGTGTAATATTTTTGTTTTTTTTTTGTATTTAGTTAAGATTTCCTTTACATAAATAATTTAGAAGAACGGAAAACTTCGCACCATTAATTCATTAATCTTTTGTTTATTAATTTAAAGTATTAGGAGTTGTAATTAATAATTTCCCTAGACTAGCACTTGAAGCCTAAGACTGAACATACCTTTATGATAAATAATTATTTGAAATTTTAATATACATAATTACCTGCCTTATGCACTCTGCTCGAAAATGGAATAATATGGTCAATACTATGCCTATTAATAATAAATAAGTATTAAAAAGTATAGAGATTTATTTTATTAATTCAGTTGCTAAAATACAACGATTCGTTTTTTTTACACGATTTCATTAGTTTGATAAATGACAAAGGTACTGTTTCGCTAACTCGAACATGATTAATTTTGATTAAAAAGAAATTTGCGTTGACTAGAAACGTTTAACGTTTGACGGTCGCATGTCTGTAGCATCAGTATAGTGTAGGTTGTATATAGAGTACAGAGCACGGTCAATTTATCAGGACCATGGGTGGCCACCTAACAACATTGGTCCGTGATAAATGGCTGCATCAAACGCCCGGATACAGGGAAAGTGCTGGGAGTACCTCCGAACAGAGCCTATTTTATTGTTGTTTTATCATGCTTTCCCGCACTTTAATTAATCACGCAACACTTTACAGACAATGCTTTGATAAAGGCTCGATTGCTTTTGGACATTTAATTGTCAAAATTGTAAATGATTTATATTGTACGGTATATTCCGAAACTTTCGTGTTGTACTTTGTGTGAAATACCGCATCCTCTGCAGTGAATATGTTGAAGTACGCGTAAATAAATACGCATTTAATAACAACAAAAGTAATTCGCCCGAAATAATGAGGTAGTTTTATAAAATATTATGGGCAATTGACTATTGTCACGCAGATTTAATGAAGGCTTTAAAATTGACATACTTTTACCTTAAATATAATGATTATTTTACTGTTTTGCATGTTTGAGTTTTAAAAAAAATATATAAATTACATTATTGATTACATCACTCAAATATTTATATAAATATCAGGCTTACGTTCCAGGTGCTATATTCCGTGGTTTTTAAATAGTATAAAAAGTTATTTAAGTGAAACAATATTTGGGAATGGTTAAAAAAGGTCTTTTAATGCATTGCACACTTACGCGGCGCTTCAATCATTAGGTACAATAATTACGAAAGCAGAAAAATACTTTAAAAAACCTAATAAATAATTTTTAGCATGTAATTTGTGTATTGCTTTATGATTTGGGTATATTTTAGATTCCGATGAAGATCCTTTAGACTCTCGGAACGCATCATCAACCACGTCGTCTCCAGGGGAAGTAAGCAATGAAGCCAACATCATCCAAGATCCAGCAAGTCTGCACCCAGAAGCGTACGATCCTTACAACCCGAACCATACCTTCCACCTCGAGGAACCAAAACCTGACGATGGAGATTTGGACTATGATAATTACGACACTCGGGAGCCGCTAGTTCCGATCAGAAACACCGGAAACGGAAGGCGACACGAGGAAGATGAGTTATCACCGGATACAGGACATCTTCACACCATTTCGGATAATTTGCCGATATTTCTGCTTGAGCCTAAAGACGCGTTTGTTATCAAAAACAAACCGGCAACTCTTCAGTGCAGGGCTGCCAACGCGTTACAGGTAAAGTTATAATGGACTTGTAAACCAACACTTTCTGTGAATGCAAAAAAATAAAGCAAAAAATCACTAAACCATCAGTGCAATCCGTTTGTAAATCAGATAATTAATAAGCGAGATACAATCATTTATAGTTTTTATTCCACATACGATCGGCGACGTCTCCGATTGCCTATCATACAAAATCTTTACAAAAATCTAACTTTACGTGATAGTATCTCTGTTATTAATTATCCAATTTATAAACGGATAGCACTGATGTTCTTGTGATTTTTTGTTTTGTTTTCCTGCATTCACAGAAAATTTTGGTTTTAGAGCCTATCTACTTCATATTTGAACAGAGCCCAAGCAGTCTACGTAAAAAAAATTGGGAGGTAGAGGATGTCATCAGAAAATAATATTTTCGATTTTCGATGCAAAGATTTTTTTTCCATTGTACTTACCACTTCTAACTTTCGCATATGATCCATGAAAAGTATTGCATCAAAAAAACAAAAACGTTTTTCTGAAAATGGTTGCTTTCAATCTGTAGGAGCGTCCCTAAATTTTTGCTTCCTGGCTGAAAAAATCATTTTAAAAACGTACTTCGCAAAATAATTTGATATTCCAAGCAAAATAATTTGATATTCCAAGCAAAATACTATAAAAGTAACCATGTACCGTACCTCCCCACAGAATTGTAACCAGTTAATTGTCCAACAGGTTTACTTCAAGTGCAACGGAGAGAGTTTCTCCGGCTCTCACCAGAGTGAGTTTGTGGACCCTCAGTCCGGGGTCCGGAATGTGGAGGCGGAGTGTAACGTCACTAGGAACCAAGTGGAGGAGTACTTTGGGAAGGAGCGCTTCCGGTGCCACTGTATTGCCTGGACCGGGAGAGGCTACATCCGGAGCCAGCCGGCATATGTAGAAGTTGCCTGTAAGTGCATTTTTTAATATAATCAACCAACGCTGCAACAGTGGAAAGGTTATTTGAGTAATGGGCGTAAAACGAACTTAACTGACCTATTTGAAGTTCCAAAAATAAAGAAAATCGTAGTTTCCTATTTTCGAACTTCCGCATTTATTTATGCATAATAGTCAATTTTTTTTACATACAACAAGGTTAACTTAGTTATGAAACTTATTCTGGGCCTTTCAACCGTCAATACATTACATTATAATCTTAGAACAAGAATTTCAGAAATGTGGCATTTCACACTTGAAAAATACTACCGTGTCTGAGGTGTCTAGATACCCGCTACGTCACTCACTACGTCATAAATATGCATCTACGTCACACGTTTTGTGTATTGGCATTGGAGTCTTTAGACAGTAGAATTTGATAATAAGTGGTGTTATTAAATTAACCCTAGGAAGCGTATATTTTAGACAATTTGTACGGAAACGCCTGAATTCTGGTGAATTCTGGTTTGAAGATTATAATATACATTATTTATAGCAAAAATTAACAACTTTACTGTCTTGAGCTACTCGTTATTTCGTTTTTTCTTACATTTTTACTGTCTAGCAGTATCATGTTTTTTTTCATCATAATTTTATTTATATTTTGTTGGAATATGTTTTAAATTGATATCTATTTGTTCATTTGTTAATACGGAATCAATGAATACTTAAATCAGCTGGTAATAGCAGGCCTTCTAAATTCCTCTTTCGTATTTGCTTTTCTAAAATCACATATGAGTGTAATGAACATATCTGTTGATTTTTTACCTAAACATATAGTTTCCAAATTAATGTGCACAAGATACGAAAAGATGTCAATTACTTTATGAAGCTTTTTCGAAAATTTCACATTTTATTAAGGGGAAACGACCCGTATAGGTCGTAAATCGATGAAAAAGGGGGTCGGCGTTTGAGCTCTTAAATGTGTAATTACTTATATTTCTAAGATAAAAAAATGATTTTTGCTACTCAACATAATGATGTTTAATGTCATTAAAGATTGTTTCTCTTAAATACTATAATTTGTAAATAATATTAAATTGATTTTAGACTCGATATTAGATATATAATAATGTAGTTCTGTCTTAATTACAAGTAAATCGCCATCAATGCTTATTTATGGCTCGTTTCTATACGAAACTGCAATATTGATTACACTTGGGCTAAAACATCTCCAGCAAAAGGTAGCATTTCTAATTTGTTAAAAGGATCTTTTATACTGATATAATACGCTTTACAAGTATCGCATTCGGGCGAACGTTTTTCCATTAGCCTAATAAACGTTCAAAAATTTCACAGCGATTTTCTCATGCGAATATCGACGTTTCGTTGAAATTCCATTGCTTCAGAAAAAATGTGAAACATGCTACTGCGATAGGTTATATCGAGAAATTACTACAATAAATACCAACTGATACAGAAGTTAGTATACCGGTTGATTTAAAAATACCCCGCTTTAAAAATTTTTAAGTATTCCTATTTTTCCACTAATGATTTGAGATAATGGTTCCTATTTTAATTAGGATTTTTGCAGTTTTAAAACCAATACTTGCTACGAAAAAATAAAACGAAGTTTGTTTTTCCAAAATATGTATATTCTTAGTCCGCCTCGTAGCATAGTGGTAGCGCATTTGGCTACCGTGCATGAGGTCGTGGGTTCGATCCCGTAGGGGGTTCAGCATAAAATATTTATTAAATATGTGATTTTCATATTGATATTTCATGTGTGATACCTTGGACTGGTACTGAGCGTAAGACTGATCAACTTACCGTCATGTTATTAAAATGATCAAGATACACTGCACCTGGTGTACCAAATGCAGTGCCCCTATGCACCATCGGTGCGGGATAAGGAAAAGTAGTAGTAGTATGTATATTCTTAAGATCCTGAGACTCGACGCATTTCTTTATTGCACTATTTTAAGAAATTAACTGACAACAACTTATGCATCTCTATATTTCATTAAAAAAAAACTGTCCAAAACTTAAATGCGTTTTATGGTAGGTGCCTAACAAAAATTATTACTGATGGTGCTTTTTAACAAGAAACGACTTTAAAATTTACCTGCAGAAAATGTAATGACGGTATTATAAAACGTGACATCTCGCATTCATCGTTATCGAAATCACTTAAGTCCAAAGGGTATCGGTTTAGTTTCATACTAATAGTTCTGCATGCGCGAGTTTTACTATAGATATACTCGTAAAGGGCAAAACGGTTTTCTTGAGAAGTTTCAGTGCTTTACCCAGTGGGGTTTAGTGACAAGTTTAACGCCAGGGAGCGCCGCCATAGAACCAAGAGATTGCAGGTTAAATGGCTTGTACATCATTTAACGCCAAACTGGGAGGTACAAAACTTAAGTTTACTACTAGGGGATGTATTCTGCACTGTACAGTAACATAGATCGTTGCAAATAAGGAATAACTCAAGGAATATTGATACTTGAATCATTGTTTCTGTGTACATTACGTGGACAACACAATGTAAAAAATAAATTTCTGAAGACATTAAGACAATTGTCTCATGTTTGTATAAGGGCATTAAAATGTATGAAGAGATGCCAGATGAAATAAAAAATGAACAAAATTTAAAGTTATTTAGGGCTAAGTGTAAAATATATGTGAGTGAGAAATATTAGTGTAGATATTATATTATGGCTAAGTTGAATTAATAATAATGATAAGATAATAATAGTAATAAATTAAGTGTAATGTAATAATATTTGTCTAAGTAAAAATTATATAGTACTAAATAAATATAATAATAAAAAATTAAATTTAAAAAGTGAGCAAAGAATAAATAGTTTGATTACAAAATTTTATTGCGTTTATACATATTTTTAAATATAAGCTAAGAAGATTTTTATTCATTACCTCTTTATTTATTACCTAGCGGCCTCCGTAGCGTAATGGTTAAGACGCTGGACTCACGATACGGAGGTTCCGGGTTCGATTCCCGGTGAGAACTCAAAAAATCAAAAGTGATTTTCTCAAGCTTGGGTGTTTGTGACGTTGTTCCCCTCTGTAATTGGGCCTCCTGGCCTGTTGAGGTGGTTAAAAATTAATAATAATACAAATGAATAATAATATAAATTAATAATTATTATTATTTTTCTTTTGTAACTAAAATATTTCATCATGTCTAATAGGTGCATATTTAATATTTTCAGGCAAATATCATATCGCCTAGATTACTTTTATTGGTGAAGTTTTTTTTGCAATTTAAGTAGTTATGTTCCTGACGTATACCTCTCTTTTATTTTCCGTAAGCCCACGTGTAGTTAACCATGATTATTATTAACTAACTAACTAACTAACCATCACGCCATTTCCCCGAAGGGGAAGTTTTTGATTGTTAATAAACCGATTTTACCCATAATATTAAATTTGGTACACGTATCTGACTTTGAAAAAAAAATTTGGATCGGAAGCTTTACCATGTGAGCTGAATTAATAGGAAAACCTAACTAACTAACTCCCCCGAAGGTAGGCAGAGAGGATAGAACGCCACACCACTCTGTCCTGGCACACTTCTCTTGCTTCCTCCACATTCATACATCTCCTCATGCACGCACGTCGATTATTCCGACTTCTTACATGCCCACTTTCAAGCACTTGTTTTACTTGATCATGCCATGTCTTTATTATTATTAAATTACAGTAAAAGCGTTACAGACGTTCCTACTCGGAAAACAATTTAATGAACCCATTCTGCGGTGTAAGTTATTTGAAGAGCTCCGTTAATCTTAACTTCCTTTACCAATTACGACAAATTAAATTAAAACTTGTTCATTTCGCAATTTATACAAACGTCGCAGAACATATCCTGAATGAAGTTTGCGCATCCGAAGCAAGAAATAGGATATATCGCTCCTGGCGATGGCGATGGTAATGTTACTCTGTAATGCGAGTTACATTCGCATAACTTTAAATCGTCTGCAAAGTTAAGGCTATAACTCAAATTGTATAAATTTATTTGTATTACTCTCAGAATCTAGTTAAATGAATTATGTGCATACGTGAGTCGGGATCGAAACTTTTGTGATGAAGTGTTTGCGCTGAATACAAATTTAATAGAGTTGTACTTCTTGAACACATATTTTAATAACATTTTTAATGTGTACAAATACTTGTAGACAAATTACTGGATTAAACCCATGCTGGGCTAATATCACATATTATTGATATCCCAACAGAAACAGAGAAATTCTGGAAACGAATGTGGATTATGTAGGCGTTTACAGGGCTTATGACCTGTCATTGGCTGGGTTAAGTGGCCACTTGATATATTACAACATACCCCATTCCGCCCATCATCTGATAACCGTAAATGACAAATTTTTGAAACATTGCCAAAAAATGCTTAACAATCTTCTCAACAGATGTCACCAGTGAGAAATTCACTTGTTATGTGATTCAATGAACGCGACTTCAATATATACAAGTTTCAACCACCTCTTACTAAAGCATACAATTTATTATATCGTAAAAAATAGCTTGAAATGTAAATGATTTAAACATGAAAAATACTAAATGAAACATTTTATAAATATGTATGTATTAATGTTAATACTTACAACTATTTTTATACATACATTCTTCTAGCTGGTGGAAGTTATTAAATGCTTCAATTAGTGGTATTGGGAGCTTGTCAATTTCTTTTTTGGAATAAAACCTCATTTTAACTTTTTAAAATTTAACTCGTATCAATAAAATTTTAGCAATATCCGTGCAAGTTATTTACTGCACCCAAGTAATATTTTACAAACAAAATTAATAAAAAAGTACCAATTTTTAAATACTCCACAAATTTGATGATTCCTTTTATGCAATTTCAAGTGAGGAAATGCGTCGTCTATGATGGGGTAATAGCGCCACGAAGCTGTTGCGCCTGGGGGGTTATTACGTCTTCACTTAAATTTCCCGCCAAATGCATTGAAGTTATAAAGAATGCCATAATAGAGCATTATTCATAACTACACAGCGTTTAGTGGAAATTTAGAGTGTAAGTAAATGCAATAACCACGAAGACGCATTTGCTTCAACAGACTCACATAATATATACCTACATCTACATGGAGTACAAAACTCGCAGTACAACCCGAAAACTGGTGAATCTACATCATATTTGGAGTCGAATCTATATCGTGACTTTTGAATCTAAACTTGGAAAAACCTTTTTTTTTCTTTTGATGTAAGCTTTCATAGTAAAATTGCACAAATTCGTATTAAAATGCTGTTTTTTATTTTATTTTTATTTATGGAAAGTATAAATTTGACTAAATACATGATATTTGATAATAATTTGCAAAAAACCATCGGAAAAAAAATTAACTTCGTACTAAATTTTCTCGAAAACTATGGATCAAATCAAAAAATTATTCTTCAAAATCGACTCCAAATATTATGTAGATTCCCGGTTTCCCGCTTGTACATCGAGTTTTGTTACACCATGTATGTATAATAATAATACATGTATTTTCTTACAACTTATCCACTTTGTCTGTAGAGCATATGGAGTAGGTATACACACTATCTCAAAGCTAAATAGCTTCAAGTGATAAGCTGCCAGCTTTTTGAGTCTCAAGTCAGGTCGGCAGCGGCATCGCATAGTTATTCTGGTGCTATATAAAATTAAAAAAGAAATTTTAAATAGTTAAAACTATTTTTTAACACTACAATTTTTTTTAATTAAATATTAATTTAGTTTATATATAAGTTTAAGTACATAAATACGAGGATGATGATGGATGGAATAACATTTCCCGTCATGGGAGAGTTGAAGTCTTTAAGTCCGGTACAAGAGTTGGTACCCAAGGTATTTACAATTGGATGTTGTCAGTCTGAGGTCTGTCTCAGGCAGGGTTGCCATAAAAACGTAGATAACCAAATCAAAATGAAATTATTACTATGACGTTAAAAATATGTGAATGATATTTTTATACTCTTACTGGAATTATTATTAAACATGCCTAAAACAGTATTTGAATAATACTGAATATTTTTTCAGTGAGAGTTTAAATACCTAGTATAGATATTCTATGACAAACTGTAGAAAAAATTGCACTAAAGAGCGCCGCAAACAAATACTCATACCGATTTCAATAAGTCGAACAGATAAAATTGACATTTTTATTATTATTTTGGATCATGTATATAGCGCCGTTTTCGAATAAATATACCTCAAGGGGGAATTTAAATTGAAATACACTTTGTCGATTCTTAATCATTTGGAAAAATTTAAGTGGAAAAAAAAACTAAATACATTAATCAAAAGATTTAGAGAACAAAAAGATCATAAGTTTCTTCTGAAACATCACTTTATTCTCACAGTAGCGCACTTCTGGCGGGAGAGCATTACAAGCCATGGGACTCGCAACCGCAAAAGCGCGCTCTCCAAATTGCGGATTTGTATAAAATGCTGAAAATTGTGAACTTCCCAATAATTGTAATCTCCCCGGAAACCCGAACAGATCATGGAATCTTGGTATGTCAGGATTCATGACGAGAACTGGCGTTTAGCGACGCTGTTCCCGCGGGGGTGGGACCCCTGGGACCCGCGTGATGAGCCCGTGAAGACCGGAATTGAAATCGTGCAGCGCGCCCTAATGGCCGCCCGGCGGGACGCGGTGAATGCGGTCATTACTCGCAAGACTCTGCAATTATTATCTACGCCGCACAGTGCTTCGGATTTGAGAGTGGACTTATCAAACAAGATCATAATCTCGATTAAAAAAAAAACTACGACCGAAAATCTGATTTGATACAGTATTTGTTGTGTTTATGTGAAAGTGAAGCTTATGATTTATAAATTAAAAATGATGTCGTGTAATCAACGAGTATTTTATAATACAATGCTATTTGTTTTCAAAATCATAAACTCTAATAAGAACTCAAAATTTAACACGAACACAATACAAGAAACAAAGAAAAAATAAGATTATCATTTAGAAAAAAAAGTATCTCCCAGAATTCGGTCTTATTTAAGGCAGTAAAATGCTTTTTTGAACTAGGAAATTTTTATGAAATTATGAATACGAAGAAAAAAATATCTAAATAAGTGTTGAATTATGTGCGATGTTAGTGTGCTTAATAGTGTATATATTAAATATGAATATAAAGTTTTTATTAGACTACATTTTATAATTGTATACAATGTAATTGGGCCTCCTGGTCTGTTGAGGTGGTTAAAAAAATGTAGGTACTTACGCTATTTCAAGAAATAAAAAATAAAATAAAATTGACTCTAGCACCGTCAAGAAAATACATAATACGTGTATGAAGTAAGATTAAGTTGATTTTTTCTCGATGTGTTCAAAAGTTTTAGCAGTAAAACTTTTTTATAATAACGCATATATTTTACGTAGATATTCATTCCCATAATTTTTTCTTTACCTTGTCATTAAGGCGTAGTTGGACATTAAATATTTTAAAAATATACTTATCTTATGTTGTGAACGTTTTTTGGGTCACAGTATTTTACAGAAAAAACGCTGTTTTGCAATATTTTTTACACCATGTAAATGTAATCCGGACCACTGTGCGCCGCTTTCCTCGGGAGGCGCGTCATTAACTGAGCAAGGGAAGCTCTTAGTGACTTATACCCTCCATATGCAGAAATTCTTTCTTACTTCGCTAAGCAGTACCTTTGTACCTTCATTAACATATTTCACTATTTAGTCTTTGGTACATCTAGCTGCTTTTGTGTCCTACTACCTACGCACATAAAAGTAGTACTCAAATACCTATTTACATAAAAATATATGAAATTTTAAAGTATGTAAACTTGATACTGAAAATATTTCCATCATCTTAACACATACGTCTCACAGTAAATGTATTGAAAATTAACCAGGTACCTAGTAACTATGTAGGATGTATGGTCACGTTGTATCAGCATTAACCTCCATAAAGCTAGTTCTAATTCCTTCCGGACATGCACCGGCTAAATAGATTTGGCAAACATCCCTCCCAAAACACACACCACAGCCACAGATCTGGTAAACAAGAAGTTCAGTAGCCGGCTGTTGGCACCCTCCACCCTCCACCCTCCACCACCTTCGTGCCGTGTGATGGCCGTCTATCCCGAAATACTACTTACATAATATATTGAGAAGTCACCGCAGATCCCTGCTGCTTTACCACATTTCTTAGATCTTACAAAATAAATGTAAACATGGATCGGGACAAACCGCACTTACCTTTATTTGAACTATCCCCTTCGTTAAGTGATTAATTTTACGTAATAGGAAATTAAACGAATATTAAGCATTATATCTGTTGATGATATAATCAACATGAACAAAATTAGTTGGAGAAGGAAACGTTTTAAAAATGACGATGGTGTAGAGATATTTTATCTTATTATGAATGATTTCCGCGTTTTTTATAGTATTTTACTAACTAACTAACTAACTAACTAACCATCATGCCATTAATCGGTAAGCAAAGAGGATAGAACGCCATACCACTCAGTCCTGAAATACTTCCTTTGCTTCCTTTACATTCATACATCTTCTCATGCCATACGCCGATTGTTCCGACTTTTCACATGTCCACTTTCAAGTACTTGAACTTGGTCATGCCATGTCTTTCTCGGCCTTTCTCGGCTTCTACATCCAGGCACACATGCATTTAAACTTCTTTTAGCCGATCTTTCATCACTCATTCGCTCCACATGACCAAACCATCGTAAAAGTCCTTTCTTAATTTTGTCAATAATGCTTATCTCAGCTTTGCACTCTGCTCTAATTTCGACATTTGTACACCTATCATACATAGTCTTACCACACATTCGCCTGAGAGATCGCATTTCAACAACATTCAGTCTACTTTTATCCTTCTTTTTAAATTTTTACAATTTACTTTTACTTTTACAATTTATAAATAGTAGTAAATATAGATATTCAAATTTGTGGTCTGAGGGTAATTTTTCTGGGAAGGCCAGAGGCGGCGAGCGGAACGGGCGGTGAGAGGAAAAATCTAATGTATTTAACATTACATTTTTAAGCTCGCCGCTATCGCCACAAGACTTGCCGCCCCTGAACTTGGCGTTCCTATTTATAACGTAAGTCGTTATGATCACGCTAGAAAATATTTTTTTTTTTATTTCACACAATACCCCATTTATACATATTCCCTTTTCACTTATGGCCTAGTTCCACTTTAATTTGTTTGGCTACCAGTATTTGAATTTCCCAATAATTTCAATTACATTTGGAAATATACCTGAGGCATTCACTAACGTCTCCTTAATGTTCGATAAACTTTCCTCCCATTGAATAGAGAACTAAGTTGGTGAATGGTGTTTGTTTGAGTTCCTCTAAACGGTTCCGACTACCAGTAAACTAAGACTGAGAAACTAGAAAGGAGCTGATCTCGGAACATTATGTTTGTATTGTGTATAAGTGAACAGGATACCGGATAAATGCTCTCTCCGCTGATTTACGGTTAAACAACAAACCCTAGGAGTTCAAAGCACAAGTTTGAAATGAAAACTAAAATATAGGAAAAATGGCTATAAAAGCGGTAGAAACTCGTAAGAACAACTTGTTATTATTCTTGAAATCGATAACAATTTGCAATTTAGAATTAATTTGAGATATAGATTAAAATTACTTTTTAGAACTAGGATATTATGAAAGTCTCACAGCCGACAAAGATGTTTTCCAGACAAAATTTGGGGTAGGTACTCAGGCATTTACAAGGACTAATCATCAGTCAATCATGTCGGGTTACATTCGCAATTCTTTATGACTTCAAGTTACGAAGCTTAGTATTTGTAAAAAAAAAAGACTTATTTAAATAACTATTTATTTATGAAACTGTCATCTAGTAATACTGTAAAAATACGTAACGATGAAAGGAGGTACAATTATGATTATAGCAAATTATTGTACCTCCCTTTTTCAAAAAACTTTCATAACATTACCATTCCAGCACCCTAGTTTACGAATTGTGTTACCTACTCATAGATTATAGGACATGAAAATATCTACTACGTATGTACTACGTCTTTACAATATGTCGACAGATTTCAGTGAGAATTATTATTCCAGATCTCCGCAAACAATTTGTGTCTCCACCAGAATCGACAAGTGTGGAAATGTTTGGACAGACTTCTCTCAGGTGTTTACCACCAGCTGGGATCCCTAAGGCCCAAGTCCACTGGCTCAAGAATGGAGTCAAGTTGGCCGGCTCCACATCGTCCCTCATACTGTCTGCTGAGGGACATCTTCTGGTTGCCCAGGCTTCGCTACAGGTAATGAAATAAAAATGCGAAATATAAATTAAATCAATACTTGGTTTGTATTGTATTAATTATTATCTGTTTTTTTTCAGGATATGGCAAATTACACGTGTGTAGCTGAAAACATTGCGGCAAAAAGAATCTCAGAACCTGCGATGCTGACAGTTTTTAGTAAGAATTCACATTTTTTAAAAGAAATATCTATAATATCAAAAATACATAAAGATTTTCAAAAACAGGTAGAAAAACCTATAAAGTAAAAAAAGAGTTGCAGTAGAGTAGATTCAAACATAGGGTTTCTAATCTGGAGTCGTAACTCTGGTCTGGGGATCACAATTTGATTGATTTATGATTTTGTCTATTATTTTAGACTAGTTATTACTGAATATTTTGAGCTTAAAAAAAAATACAATAAATAATTGTATTAAAAACACACAACACAAAAATATTTAAGCTGAATTTTTTAAAAAACGAGCCCGGTATCGATTAAAATTTCAATCAATGAATGAAGCTGAACTTCTTTTTTGAAGCTGAAGTTCTTTGTGTCCTAAAATCCTTGTATATTTTTTAGTAAACGGTGGTTGGACAGCTTGGTCTCACTGGTCCGAGTGCCGCTGTCCTGGTGAAGAACCAGAAGGCCAAAGGAGGACCAGATCTTGCTCCAATCCTCAACCCCTCAACGGAGGACAGCCTTGCAGTGGTCCTGCAGTCCAGCGCTCCTCCACATGTCTACCTTGTGTCAATGGTAAGTTTAGATGATTCAGGACATGAAAACTAAATTAAGATTTCACGCAACATTGAACATCCTACTACAGATTGATTTTGTTTTATTTTCTTGCTTTCTATTGGGATTCAGATGGGCTGTATTATAATTCGTTGCCTTTTGATAACACCCAAACGCTGATAGGTAAGTGAAATCAAATGCACAAAATTTACCTTTGATCAATAAATCGATGAAAATAAAGTTTGCGTTTATACAAAAGCCAATGTAATTTTATGAGAATGAAATACTACTACTAGCGAACGCCTAACAAAAGATGATGTATCTTCAGCAAAAGTATTCGATATGTTTTGTCGTATTTCGCCATTTTAGTAGTCTTTTGGAGCGTTGACTGCCAGCAGAGTCGCACCCGCCAGTATATTGTGGGCGGTAGTGGGGGGATTTTTACTCACCAGTAATGTATAGTCTCTGTAGGTGTTGTTGCCGGCCGCTGGAGGCCTTGGTCCGGCGTGGCTGCCAGCAGAGTCGCACCCGCCAGTGGATTGTGGGCGAAGGCGGGGGGATATTTACTCACCAGTAATGTATAGTCTCTGTAGGTGTTGCCGGCCGCTGGAGGCCTTGTTCCGGCGTGGCTGCCAGCAGAGTCGCACCCGCCAGTGCATTGTTGGCGAAGGCGGGGGGATATTTACTCACCAGTAATGTATAGTCTCTGTAGGTGTTACCGGCCGCTGGGGCCCTTGGTCCGACTGGTCCCGCTGCGGGCGGGACTGCCAGCAGAGTCGCACCCGCCAGTGTATTGTTGGCAAGATCGGGGAGGAGAACGGGGCGGGGTGCCCTGGCCGGGACTTTCAAGCTGTACCCTGTACCGGTGGAATATGTAAAGAAGGACAGAGCGATGCAGGTAGGAATTACTAAAGTTTCTAAAAGCATATTGAAATAATATATGTATTGTATGAATGATAAATAAGTCACGTTAGGATGGTTACTTTAAGGGCGCATCATGTTACTATTTTTTTTATCACTTGGTGTGTGAAAAGCGAATTAAAACATTGGTGAAGCTATTATAATATTTATAAAATCACAAAGCCTAAACGGTACCGCAGTTCTTAATTCGGAGATTGCGGCTTAGTTGCTGCGAGCCCTGTTGCTTGGAATCGGCTCCCTTCTTATTTGAGACTCATTCGGAGTCCCAATGAATCTCAAATTGAAACTTAATTCTTCAAAGCTTCCTTTTTCTGGAAGGACCAGCCACGAAATGATCACAAGATTTTGGAATTATTTATTAGTTTCAAAATACGTGATTAGGACCCTAAATATACATATTATATTGTTTTTATATAATTATTTACAGCGCCGTTGAGGTGATTCCTCGCGGAGACGGTGCTTTATAAGTCATCCTATTATTATTGTAAACCTTCTTCACAAAATTTTAAAAACGTTGCGAACAATAACCTTTTGTTATAAAAATGTAAATACTATCGAAAGTAGTACTTGCTTCCTACGATAAATTGTAGGTTACTAATGGTAAATTTTACTAATACCTATCTGATTTTTTCACCTACGTAATACAGTTTAATATATTTTTTAAAGAATTGGAGAAATCGTTTTGATAAACCAAACGCTTGATTTAAAAAGTTTGTCCTAATCTGTCTCTGTCACCCAAAAATGTCCCCAAGATAAAAAATACGCTTGTTTGAGAAAGTGGATTCAATTCAGAAAGTAAATTGAATCGTTGTTTTTGTGCAAAGTTTGCAAATGAAAGAAAATCGGGAAATTTGGGAAGTTTTCTAAAAAAAATATGGTTAATTTATTAATTTAATGTAATTTCATTTAAAAGAAACAGCCCTTTACAGCCTCTAAACTTATCTAAATATTTAAAGTGTTAATAAATATTGCTTCAAAATTTTATTCAAAGGATTATTTAACATTTAATTTTAATAATTTACCTACATAAATGGTACGCTTTTTCGTCAGATTTCAATTAATTATAACCAACTAACGAACCATCATGCCATTTCAATTATAATCTATCAATTTAGTGATTCATCTAGTACTGTTTTCTAATTCAATTATTTTGTTCGCAATTATTGTAAAAATCATACTTGTCATTCTTAAACTAGTCACTCAAATCAATTGTCATACCAACCCTTATTTGGTTTTTCCTGCCATTTGTAAATCTTTTAAATTTCATGATCTTTTCCTTGCAAATTATATCTCGCATATCACGTCATCTACGGAGCAAAAAAAACACATTTGATGGCTGTTTATTGGGGGGATGTTGGCAAAAAGCCTGTCATGTGTCACGGCCCTTACTTACAATTCATGAACGGAATGTTTAGTACTGGGGGTGGGATGTTGGTTCCCCCGCGATCGATCAATCACGCAGCAGCATCCGTTATTAAAACAAAGGCTGGCGGACCACCCCTTCTATGGAACAAGTCTTGTGTTTGTTCTATTATGCGAAGCTCATCTTCTAACAACCTTCCGCCTCTACCCGAGTCATCGAATATCGTTAGTGGTCTTGGATATCAAGGCAGTATCAGTTGAGCGAAGTTGAAGTATTTTATACCAGTTTCAGGAATTGCGTTGTGTACGAGATTTCTAGGAATCAAAGCTCGCTTTGCTATAAATTATTTTTACTAATATTAAAAGCCAAGCTAGTAAACAAACAACACCTACAATGTTTTAGCGTACCTACTTCATACTGTTTAATGGTGTAATAGCTGATTGTTGATGCGTGGTTAGTGGTTAGGGAGATAACATGTTATTGGAAAGAGTGTGGATTTGTGGATTCCACAAACTGCCTCCAAGCCAAGTCCACTGTCTTTCTTATGAATTCTCAAATTAATTTATTATAACATGGTTGAAAAGAAACAAATCGACGCCTCCTACGTATAATATCGTAACCCACAAAATGCGATTTTACAGGAGGAGCATTTGAAATATTTTCGTTCATATGCATTGGTTGTAGATACGACAAATTACGCCCCAAAAAAGCCTTTATTATTGGGAAAATATTTTTTTGTTTTGGTAGAATTAAAGATATAGTGAAATACAGACGAAATCCACCAAAAACTCAAAATCGTCGATTTGTGGGTTACGATATTATACGTAGGAGGCGTCGAAATATATCATCATCATCATCTTTCCATATCCGCTCCCATTGTGAAGCATATGGTTTCCACGAATTGCATCAATCGGGCGCCATCTTGTGCATCCTCCAAGTCTGGTCTACGTCCCGTAGCTCTGAGGAAAACTGCCGAATATTAGAAATACGTACGAAAAATATTTAACTGGGAATAAAAATCTAAAAATATCTATCGCAGTGATTTTTTAAAAGGAGAGACCGGTAGATTTAAATTAAGTCAGCCTTAAATTTGATATTGTTTTGCTTTATGTTTGAAGTCGCTAGCATTTTATTGATGGCGTAAGATCCGTAGGAACTCAAATTACAGGCTTCGCTCTTAGTTAGAAATTTATTTCCAATCGAACAGTGTGGGCATAACAATAATAAATAATCAATGAAATAATACCAGTTGTCTAGTTGAAAACACTTATTTATTGAGGTGGTATTACTAATACATCGCTGTATAATTAATGTTAAATATTTGGTATAAATAGTATTTCATCATCGCATTTAATTCAAGATATTTAAAAAATGTTTTATTTGGCACGTTCCGATAATTGGCAGATATGGATATCAAATACTAGGTGAAATGGGGAATGTTGTAGTACATCAAGTGCCCACTTAACCCAGCCAATGACATGTCATAAACGTCTAGATATCCATATTCCCTTCCAAACTGCTCGTCTCTGTTAAGATGTCAAATTGTAATTATTAGCCCGTAATGGGTGAAATCCAGTTTTTGTCTACAAGTATTTGGACACACTCAAAATGTTGTTTCTAAATCTATTATTTTAAACGGCAAACATGCATTAGAAAACGAGATCAATAGTGTATTTCAAAAATAAGTATTTTGTCATACAAAGTAAATTCAAATTTAAATAAATAAAACATTTCTTATAGGTCTTTAGATCCTCCTGAAATCGCTTTTTGAGTGACGAACTTTCACAATGTTCCCCTACTCACCCTTTCTGTAGGTATTGTGAAAAAAGAATTTCCTCATGAATAGAATATGTGGATTTTGGAATCACACAATGTATCTCTGCGATATTTATACGTTGCGCGATGATGGATCTTTAGGATCATCCTAAAAGCCTTTCTTTGGATTAATCTATTTTGATGCGAGAGTCTTAGGCACATGGAATATTGTACATTTAGCCGAGTATTGTACATTTAAGCGTAATTTTTTAATGTTTGTGTTCGTTTAAAAATTATATGAAAACATTTTGAACGGGTGGTGGCCCAGTGGGTAGCGTCGCGGTCCCCGAGTCCAGAGATCGTCGGTTCGAATTCACGCTTCGACACGACTCTATTCCTATTTTCAAGCACAAGCCGTTATTTATTAAAAATAGTAATTACAAATTGAAATATGTGCAAATATCATAAGATTGCATAGATTTCTTCACCCTTTAAAATTGTCAACTTTTGGGAAATTGCAAAAATGTTATTATTTAATCTAAAAATTTTATTATCTTGATATGCTTAGGATCGACACAGAAAAACATGGCGGCCGGTATGAACCGTAACGTGGTATTCTCAGTTTATCGTTGACAAATTAGTACTTAGTGCAGTATATAATATTTTTTCCCCTTTTTTCAATTAAAAATAATGATTTCCTTAAGCTCCTAGCATCTAAATTACCTGAATCTAAAGCCAACTAGTATAAAAATGCATTTTGGGAACTTGCATGTGAGATTCTGAAAAGGCGCGGCTTTAATTGGGAATAAAACTGACTGGGGCTTTGGATAGTGCGTTGGTGTTAATGTGTATGTGTAGGTTCCAGGCAGAGGGCAGAGGCCGGCCGGCCACAGCAAAATACAGTCGTTTAACTTGTTTTAGAAAAACCCCAAAATTCATTCTTAAATCTTCATTGCTTTGCCCGAAATCACTCGCAAGTATAACAAAATAGTATTATTTTTTATTACGACGGACGCCGACAAATAAATATGTTCAGACATCGCTTTTTACTTACGGCTATTTAAAGTTTACTCACATGATGAGTTGTATAGTATTTCTCACTTACTCAGACGAGGTTCATGTAACGGCCTTTAGTGGATGTACCGTCAATATCATTTCTCTTTTACAAACGGAAACAAAAAGGGATGCTGGTGCCTTTTGATGTCTTTTGTCTCCACCCCACTGAAGCTCGATCTCCCGCGACTGAAGCATACAGAGCAAGAGACAAGAGACAGTCATGTGTAGAGATATAAAGAGTTAGACCTAGTGGATTGCAGAAATGACGGAGAGTAAGCTGAATACCGCTGGATCGTTTTGTTATTCGTCCATTATCATCATAAACGCGACTGCGAATGACGCGACGATACAAAAACAATTCTTATCTTTTTAGAATGCAATCATTTTTTATGATTCTAAGTAGTTTTATTCGAAAAGCTGACATTTCTATCATGATCATACCGAAGCATAAAAATAAAATATTCAATAAAAAAATATATCCCTTAGTAATAAAAGCTTTATCAAATAAATTAAACTAAATATTTATATGTGAACAGTAAAAAACTTTGTTTCTTGTAATTTGGCAAATGAATAAATATTACTACATTTTCAAATGTTGTACTGTTATTTAAAAAAAGTTAAGTTGTCCGCCTCTTAGCATAGTGGTAGCGCATTTGACTGCCGTGCATGAGGTCGCGGGTTCGATCCCCGTAGGGAGTACACTATTGGGTGCGGAAAAGGGAAAGTAGTAGTAGTAGTAAGGCAATGCTTAGTGCATAGTTGAATTCATTCGATTTCAATTCATTTAGGTAATTTCATCGAATTAAAGTAACAGGTTTATTTTTGCTTTATTGAATTTACCGCTAGGCATTTAGTTCATAATTATAATTAGGCACCACAATAACACGCTCGTCTCGAATAGGGTGCTGCAAATTTCAATAGCAATGTTTATTCATAAACTGAGCATTCGCCTTGCATATGGCTTTATGTAAATTCTCTACCCCGCACTCCCTCCAGCCGTCCTGTAAGTCACCATCCATCTTTGTTTGTCGGCGCAAGAACGTTCCCTTTTAATTGGAGCGACAGTAAATATTGTTTAAGTGCGCATTTGCAATGTTTTCTTCATGTAAATCCGATCCGCGTAGGCCTTAACGTATGCGGATAGGTCACGCGGTATAATTAGTAGCAGTAAAGTTGTCAGGAATACTCGGGATGTCTGCGATGACTTGATTTACCGCCCGATTTAAAATATTGAGCGTCTCCTTAAAGTCTCGATTTACTTCGCAGCTGTACCTCCTCGGATGTAACTCCTAGACTTGGCTTAGCGAACGCTTGAGCGGGATTGTAAATATTTAAATTTGTGTCTATGTAGATCTCGATAGGCCGCGATGTATTGGATACGGTTTTCAATAAATAATTAATCTCGTAATAAATTGACTCGTCTGTTGAAAGTTTCCTATCTCCGTAATGTATTTATGTTCTCGCTTCATTTGTTTATGTAGACAGCGTTTTTGTGGGTTTCTTCATTTTTTATTTTATTATTTTACTACGCACAAAAAATACGATACTTTTTATCGGAAAAGCCTTTATTATGTGTGAATAAAAAACGTTATATTTCTGCGGTTCGCCGTTTGTATTTCCCTAAAGGTTGAAATAATTCGATTTCGGGATAAGGAAACGTGCTTCCTCTACCACCAAATAAATACAAAGCTCAAACGAAGTCTATAAATAGACCCCACCCACGTTGTCAATATAAATGTCATATATTTATTTGCTTACCTATGTATTCTAATACACATATCTTATAAAGAGATTTATGTATGCCTTCATTGATAGGATCGAAGATCTAAGTTGACATTTTACAAATATTCAGTAATATATGTACCTACTTACACACACATAAAATTACAGCTGTTAAATGTATTACATTATTCCGGATTTTAATTTATGTTGAGTAACACAATTATGCAGTTCTCTCTTAAATTCGGATAAATAATGAGAGAAGATAACCATTAAAATATCTAGTTTTGTAAATATGTCTCTTTGTAAATTATGTATTATACGCAGTAACAACTTCTCCTTGATCATTTGGGCCAAGTGGGGAATTTTGTTACAATTAAAAATTGCGAATATTTAATAAAGGTAAACATTAAATTATACAGTTATTATGTAAGATCTAAAAACATAATTTCAAAATATATTCCAAAATAAACAAGTTGCAGATATTCAACCCTTCCATTTTTAGAAATAACTGTATACCATATTTTTTTATAAACCGCACCGTATTTTTATAAAGTGATTTTGATGCATTTTTTTTTGCTTCAAACTTCAACCGCAGTCAAAAATTAAGCATAAATAAATCAAATTAAAACAAATATGAGGATTGATCCGTTGCTTAAAAGAAACACAGAGTTGGTTTAAAAACGGCCGAGAAAATAATCAATAAAATAGTTTTAAAGGTAAAACCAAGTTTCTTGATTTAATTAATTCTAATGCATTAGTACAAAGTTGACTTTAAAATAATGTTTATGAATACTGGAACTACCTATGTCTTTTGAAAGTATGTTTTATTTTCGTATTACGATTATCCCGTTTTAGTGGAATGAACTTCAACGCGGAGTCAATTTGTGTGGTAGTTTATTAGTAACAATGTCTCCGTTTCTCTGAAGTTGTGGATAAATGTATCAACACGTTTAATTGCGTGGCGCGTGCGCACTGTGGGCCTATTACCGATACTGTTTTAATGGGACTTACTTTGAAGCGTTAGTGGAGTAATGTTACCGCTCCCTAAACATTTACGTCTTGGCCTAATGTCAACCGAATGCTTGGAAGTCATAATTAAATCCCTGGTATATAAGATATTTGTTTTTTGTCTTCATTCATATCCCATCACTATCGTAGAAACTGTCATCAACATCCCATATCCGCTTCTTCGACTCCACAAATCACCTCCTACCTCAGCTCTCGTACGTTCTCCCAAGTCAGGTCCATGTCTTGTAGTTCCGAAGAAACTGCTAAGGGTTGTCAGCAGTGGATGTCTAAGACGACGGGACTGGATGCCTTGCAAAATTACCAGGGGAGAACTGTTGGGTCTCAGGAGACAGTAGTAAAATCTGTTACCTTCAGTTATAAAAGCTTTTCTCAATAGCTAAACCAAAGGCTGATTAGGATAAAAATGTAAGATAGAAAATTTATTGATAAGTACATATCTTATTATAAGTGTAAAAAATCAATAGCAACGAATTGTGTACGTTTTTTTTATTGGAAATCTCAATTCAGCATGAAATGTGTGTATTATAAATTATAATCTAACAAAATTGTAATACAAGGCTCAGAGGCATAAACTCCGGGAGGAATTCTCCATGTATTCTTACTTTTTATTTCGTCTTTTTCTATTTTTTGTACTCAGATCTGTTTGGGGTGGAAAAAATAAACAAAATAAAAACCAGATAGAAAGTATGAAATCTCAAGCAATCGATTCTAAGCGAAAAAACTCGCCAGTGCAGTGCTACGTATCTAATTTATTCTGTGCCATAAAAATGTAAAGTAATTAATGAGACAAATGATATTATTACTTTGTGGGAATTTGTTTATTATTTTTTATCTTGGTGACGTGTAGTCTGAGCGTGAAATGAGATCACGATGATTCAACCTACATGGTAGGTACTTTATTAGTCATAAAATCATAAAGATAAATAAAGACTGTCCACTATTTTATACTAAGTTTTTTGGCTTAAATTCAATACAATGTTTATATTTCCATTGCCTTTTACTTTATTTTTAAGTGGGCATATATACAGCAAAAAATAATAAAAAATAAGCAAAAGCGTTGGTTCCAGGCGGTAAATATATTTATACGTATTATATACGTACTATTTAGAGACTGTTTATGATATAAAATAATAATTACTAGATAAAAGTCTACTTTGTCAACGCATGCGCACTAAATTGATTAATAGAACTATGTAGATCAGCAAAATACCATAACATTAAGTGGCTAGATGAAATGTTGTAAGATTATTTGGCTCTTCTATTGAATAAAATAATAGCCTACTCTTAACAAAATTTTCTTACATGATATTGGCTAAAACTTGGGTTGATGGACTCGTTAACAACTTCACACATTAATAAGGTAAAAATTCGACATGAGCATTTTGTCAGGGTTTAAAACTTAAGGGATAATCATCGTTTTAATATGATCCGGTTTGATTAATCTCGTAGTTGGTCCATAAGCTTATTGCATCCCCCGGACCGGCGAATCTATCATCGGAGATTCCGAGCGTGTAATTAATAGGTTTGTGTATTTAGAACGGAGATAATGACAATTTATTGCGTCACGCAATTATATCCTACAATCTATACCAATATTAGGGGTGATACCAGATCACCCACATACTCGTATGTACGTGAAGGCGTATAAACCTACCCACCCACGATTACACAGTGAAAAATTACACGATTCATTTCTAATCATTTGCTCGTAATCTTGTTAAAAAACGGATTGTGGCAATTATGGTAAATTGAAAATTTAGAGATTAAGACGAATCTTATCCTTGCGGTAGTTTTTTCAAATCACTTATAAATTTTAATAATTTGTGCCACTAATTATTATTGACTAACGTTCTTTAATTCCTTAAAACGAAAAACCTCTCATCATCATAATTGTCACACCATATCTACTCCCTATTTGGTGCAACCCTTGGTATCAACTGTCATCCAGCGAAGGCGTTTCGGCTGGCTGGGCCATATACTACGTATGCCTCCTTAGAGCCCTAATCATGCCTGCCTATTTAGAAGACATCAAGTTCTCGGCGTCCTGGGCGTCCACTGTTTACAATCCGTCTGTAGTTTGCGTCAGCTGCGGTACGTGGACCTGACTCGGGAGGATGCACGGGAACTCGCAGCCAATCGCTTGGCTTGGAGGCAGTTTGTGGAATACATATGCTTCACGAAAGGAGCAGATATAAAATGATTATGATGATGTGGAGCATATGGATTCCACAACTGCCGTCCGCGACCGCAGTAGGCATCAATTTCCAAGCGCGGTTTCCTGGATACCCACTGCTGATAGCTCAGTATGTATTTACGTCAGAACCTTTCATAATGGAACTTTGTTTATTAAGTATAACTATTTTTACTTGTATACTTTGTAATGACTATAATTAGCTCCATGACTTTCGTTATTTAAAAAAACAGTTTAAAACGCTTTCCTGAAAAAAGTGTACTTTCCATAGCCAAATTACGACGGACAGGATATCCGCATATAAATTTATTGTAATTTCCCAATATTCGATTAATTTAGAACCCTGTTTATTAATTAATGAACATCATGAATCAAAATAAATAATGTCCTGGACATTAGTCATTCGGTGCGTTAGCGTTATGGAGTTGTACATCAGATAAGTGAATGGTCTGGTCCATGTATTGGCCATGTGGGTCGATAGGGTTAATTTCACTGAGATATTCATTTATTCAATCTACTTCATATTGCATATCAGGGAATTTCAAATGGAATTATCTGTAATATCACTTCTGCTGTTCGGTTCACTTGGAATATTATTGCCTTTTAATCTCTTTGTCTTTTTTATTTTATCCTCTCATATTGATATTTGACAGCCCTTTGTAAATTCCAATCAGGAAGCTTTTCACTTCGAATGTGGAAATGGAAATTTGATAACATGATTATGCATACTAATATGTCCTCAAATTTAAAGTAATCTTTTCGGATGCTAAATTACTGGTGAATCATGATTGCTCATGATTCACCACACCAGTAATGAAAACACGACCATTGCTTAAAGTCGAGATCTTTCGAGACATTATTTTTTTTTAATTCTCGACAATCTACGCTTTATGTTATTTTTTATTTTTTTTTTTAGGGGAAAAGAAACATTTGAGTTCTTATGATATACTCAAATATATTCCTTTTTGGGCTGCTTTCAAATAGTCGGAAATAACTGTGTCAGAAGCAGGAAACAAGTTGTGAGTGGGATTCGAACCTAGAGATTCTAATCCGGAATCCCCGAATCTACCACTAGACCACAACCCGGTTATATTTTCGAATAATTAATACGCCACTACTAAAGATATAGATTTTTTATATTCTCATTCAATATATAATGAGGGAATCCACTGTTTTCTAAAGTAATTTTTTTCTATAAACTTACTATTTTAACTAAACAAAAAAATATATATTTAATATTTTTTTTATAAGTTATTGATGAAGATACGATTTTTTAAAGTTGCACATTTCAAATACCGCGCTAAATACCAACTATGTACTAACTGCGTCATTTTTGCAGGAGTTACGTCATAAAACGGGTTGTTTAAGGCCATGGTATTTCTCCAGCCAGTAACAAAACTGTCAAAAATCTATGCAAACTGACGCGGGAAGCACAGATAAAATATACCGTCGACTCAACTGTCATATACCGTTAACAGCTGTTCTAGGTAGACTGAATGGCGGCCATCTTTTTTGCAATAGAAGCTTGTATGTAGATTGTATTCCATATATTAAAATGCCATGGAACGCGGCTACGGGGGTTTAAAAACGGAAACCGGAAACACTACACTTAGATACAAGGAGTGACGTCATTGTTTAAGATTTTGAATGAATGCTATTTTCAACATTTTTTATTAATTTTTGCGTGCGTTTTTTGGGGTATTTCATCCCACTTCAAAATTTTTAAATATTCGCGTCTACACGAAAGCATTTTTAAAATTCAATTCGGGTAGCAGTGGATTTCCTCATTGGTTAATCAGAAAAGTTTAACATAATAAAACCAATACAGGTTTTTTAAATTTTATTATTAAAAAAAAATTGTGTACAAAAAAATACATAAAATCACATATACATAAGAAAAATAAACAAAAATCCCACCAAGGCATAGCCTGTTTGTGGGTATATTTTGAATCTCAAAAAAAAATTAAATGGTAAAAAAAAAGTTTAAAGGTGCTACGTTTAGTTTTTGGACCCCGTTTTTTTATGATCCGATTTACAGTACATTCAAAACGATTTATTTGGATATCGTAAATTTTTATTAAGTACGTTAAATAGTTTTAAGTACCTACCTAGGGGTTCAATCGACCAAATATAAAAAGAAGAACAACCCAGAATTAGTAATTCTGCGGACTTAATGCACTGGTGGCGATTTGTTTTATTTCTTGCCCACCCATGTTCTGGTTACTGGTTACTGGTAACTGTTACCGGCTTCCGTCGGGTCTGCTGTTTGCATAAAACTGTTGTATCATGGTTTCCCTCTCGGCCGTGTCCGGCCCCCTATCATTTATCTTTCATACTCTTCATTAATTATTCAGAATACCTCCCCCAGATTCCGAGTAATATGTCGGTGTCTCGTGCACTCGCAAACTACGCCAGCGCCGCATACTAAGCAGCTCGCGACGGTCAAATGTGGCCAAAGTTATGCCACGGGCGGCAGCGGATGGACACCCCATGTACCGAACTCCCCCTCCTAACCCTACTTTGTACCGACAGCGATATGAACATTATTCTATTATTCTGGTCACTTTGTGAGACACAGATTTGCTCTGCATTCGTCACTTGGTACACGTGGCACTTAAACAATTTTCGACACAATACGTTGTTTAATATTTTTACTTTCACAAAGTCTCATTTAAAAGTTGTTCCAAAAATGACAATTTCTTTTGTTTTTTGGTCCAGATTCAATCTGGTGTCTTCGACTTGGAGTAACTATGCAGTGCCCTATGCACCATTGGGTGTGGATAATGTTGAGTTGTTGTTGTAGTTCTCGACTTTAGCCCTAGACCACAACTCGGTTTGTTACTAAAATTACTAAAAGGGCTAACTGGGCACTTTCACATTTTAGAGAGAGAGAGAGAGAGAGAGAGAGAAAAAAGTTCTTTATTGAGAAAATAAAATATAACATTTGAAAACAAAAATTATGCCGTCCCGATAAACCGCAATTTTGCCGTTTGTCATCGGGAGCCAATAGCAAATATGTAAATTTAAAATCATATAAATACATATTAAAATCATAGAAATACAACAAAAATAATAAAAAAGTTTACAAAATATACATAAAAGGAATAGAGATACGAAAAATGCATATGGTGAATCAATATATATAATAAATTGTGGTGCATCAATATAAAGAAGTTCTATCTTCCAACCAATTCCTTAAAATTAAAATAATTTTATTAGCATTGTTACACGATGTTATTTTAAAAATCAAATACACAAAAAAAATTATGTCCATAACACAATGTAAATTCTACGTTCAATTATTTTACGTTCAAACTTGTATTTTTAGTTTACTAAAGAAAATTACTTGATATATTGCAGTATTTTGTAAAAAATGTTATCAAGGAATTTAAAAATAGTTTTTCCAACGGAAAGTAACGACAGCGACGTCTATTTATGTACATCTTTACAGGATTCCTCAAATCGAAAAATGCAATAACTTTTTGCCTTTGGCTAGAAGATTGAAAGTTGAAATCGAATCCATTTCGATTCATCCGCGAAGCTCGGAAACGAAGACCAACATAAATATACCTTCCAGACAAGAATCAACTACTGCGCTTGTGGGTGTTACAGTCAATACTAACTTGGTACGACTGTACTCTGTACTAGGGATGTAACTGAGCTCTCAATTGCAATCGAATATTTCGGATATCCGAAATTAAAAAATACTAGTTCATATAACCATACCTTAAAAACACAAAAATTTCGGATATTTTGGGACCTAAATATCTTTTGACTCGAAATCAAGACAACAAAAACAATTAGGTGGCAAAATTTTTTATGAGTTATTGATTTTTTTTTGGATTCGTATGATCACGTAAAACAGGTTAAAATTTTTAATTAATTAATCGTTTTTATTTACAATATATTCTTTTCTACGCCATATGCTACGGTATGACTCCCGAGAGCTTTAACCATGCTTGCCTATTTTACAAGGCATCAGTTGACAATCTGTCGGCAGTTTGCGTCAGAGCTGCGGGACGTGGATCGGACTTGGGAGGATGCAAGGGAACTATTGGCCGATCGCTTGGCTTGGAGGCAGTTTGCGAATTCCATTTACAATAGACTTTTCAAAGTCTACTTTAACTAAATATCCACAATCGAAGCAGTATCCGAAAACATCGAATACTTATATACTAAAAAATATTTTGGTACCCATTACTATAAACGGTAACTGAATTAAAACTGGTGGCCGCCGGCCGGTTCGCTTAGAGGGAGAGCGAAATCCTAATGCTCTACGTAGGATACGGAAGGATTATAAATGAAAATTCGAAATTTTTCTCTACCCGTATTTCGGATATGGACATATCCGAAAAATATTTGTAACATCCCTAGTCTGTGCACTGTGGATGTGTCGGACAGTGGTGCACTCGAGAAATTATAATGAATAATAGGAACAATAAATTTTCCGCAACAGCCGCACCGCTTGTCCGCCGCTGGAGCGTGTCACTCCGTGTTATGGGGAATGGGGAGTGTAGTCGTATGTCAGGGCCAGATGTGGAACAGTTAGCCACGTACGAGGTGCCAAGACGGCTCTCCTGGCTAGGATGTATTGTTATCTTATGGGTATACATTATACAGGTGATCTCCAAACAACGAGCCCAACGAATATGCATAATATTAGGTGTATATGAGTAGGTAGTCGTATGTCAAGATGACTTTCCCGGCTACGATCAATTATTCTTTTATACATTGCGTAACAAAACTCGACGTACAACCCGAAAACTGGTGAATCTTCATCATATTATTTGGAGTCGAATGTGTAAGACAACTTTTTTATCTGAGTTTGAAAAAAAATTTTTTTTTCTTCTTCTCATAAAAGCTTTCATTAGTAAATGTAAAATTAAGTAAAATTGCACAAATTTTTAATAAAATTCGTTTTATTATGTTGATTTATTTATGAATACTATTAACTTGACTATATAAATGATATTTGATAACAATTCGTACTCAATTTTCTTGAAAACTATGGGTCAAATAAAAAAAAATCTACGAAATTGACTCCAAATGTGACGTAGATTCACAGATTTCCCGCTTGAATATCGAGCTTTGTCACACCATGTATACAGAAGATCTCCAGCCAAAAACATAATGTATATTAGATGTTAATTTTATATTTATAAATAAATTCACCATATTGCTATTTACAATTCGGCACATACTGAGTATGTATATGAGAAATGGGAAGTAATTTATCCTCAATTGTCCAAAATAAAGTTATATGTCATTGATGTAAGTAAATGATATCTGTCGAATATGGTTTATGAAGCGCTCTTAATTACCTACCTACGGTAGCTCTTAATTACCTCTTAATTAGATTTTAAAAAGATAATTAATACGGTAAACATGTAGACAACAGCACAATTTCAAAACTAAAACAGAAGTACTGTTTTTGATCATTAAGATCCTTGAAGCATGTTTGTCCTATTAATATTGTATTCCGTGTGCAGTGAATTTAGAGTGTCCTTTTGTTTGATTGTATAATAAGTAAAAATAATTTGTCAACAGGTGCTCCTGCCTACAGCAACAGTTTCCTATTTTTCCTTAGCATGACATCACTTTTCATCGTCCTGTCTCTCATCGCTTTACTTGTAGTATTTGGATATATGAAATTGAAGGGTTCTAATCGCTCATTCTACTACAATCGTCGACCAGGTAAATGATTTATAAAATTCTGCCTTGAATTTGCAAAAACCTCGGAATTTTATTTACTAAATTAAATTGTTCTTGCAGATATTAGATCACAAAAAAATGTCAAGAAAATCCAAAATCCAGATTTGATGCACAATTCCGATGGTGTTTCTTGTTACGAGTATCCGCCATTTTTGACACCCAACAAGCAATCGAATATTACAGCTAGCACCTGCGTAACGGAACATCACTATGATGTTCCACATTTGAATAATTGGTAAGTTCATTGACGTCATAATAGTTGATCTACCTTTATAAAATACCATCTATTACTTTAAAAACATTTTATTGCTTTATGACATGCTTATATTCTAAATACTCCAGCTCTACTATTTCAATATCCCTTTTTACAGTTATGCTGTCCCAATTGATAACAAAATTATACACAATGAAAACGAAAGTGAACATTACGACAAAAAGCCATACAGTGATTCGGAACACTCATCAGCTAGTTGTTTTACCAGTTGTAAGTGAACTATTCAATTAGAATACTAAATACGTTAACTAAGTTGTATTTATTTGTAACACAGAAAAAAACTATATTTTTCTAGCTGACACTACTTACGACGTAGCAAATGAGATTGTAACTTTGAATGGGATATCTGGAGCTCCTGCAGCACCATCAAGTGTTTTCGGAGATTTTGTTACAACAGTGTGCAGTGCAAACCAGATTGTCGGGTCATCTGGGGGGAGGTTGGACTTGGAGGGAGTGGGTGCAGCTATTTCAATTCCAGAAGGAGCAATCATTAGAAATACCAAAGAAAACATCAATATTACATTAGTAAAAGAAGACAGATACAGACCAAAACTTTCAGAAGGTAAGGCAGTTGATACGGGCAGATAACATATTTTAATTTTTCATTCTTTGAAACTTAAAAATTGCTAACAAAGGTATTTTTCCTAGGTGCAACGCAAGTTAGTCCTGTGATCCGTGTAGGACCCTCATCAGCTAAAATTGAGAAGTCTGTCATTATTCAGATTCCTCACTGCGCTAGTCTTAGGCACGGATTCTGGAACTTGTCTCTCTTAACCCTGGATAAGGACAAAATTCAACCAACTTGGAAGAAGGTTGTAAGTCTCGGAGAAGAAACTATCAATACTCCAATTTTCACCCAACTTGACTCGGATAATGTGTTTTTAGTCTCCGAAACACTGTCTTCCTTTGTATTAGTCGGTGAAAGCCTAAATGGGAAATCAGTAAAAAAGTTGAAATTAGCTGTATATGGACCGCTTATGAACTCTAGATCCGTGAAAGACTTTAATATTCGTGTGTACGTGTTTGAAGACACACCAGCTGCGCTTTATTATTGTTCAGATCAGGAAGCTCGTCTGGGCGGAATATTGATGGACAAACCTAAAACACTATTATATCAAGATGGGGGAGCTAATTTATGTGTTTCTTTAGAAGACATTGGCCTAGGCTGGAGAACCAAATCTTCTTCTTACCAAGAAATTCCATTTTCGCATATTTGGCATACAAGCTCAAATACACTGCACTGCGGGTTTACGCTTGAACAAACTGACGTGATTAACGCTTTAGATTTTAAAATATCAGCTTATCAAAAACTGAATCCGTCTTACAAACAAACGTTTATAATATCATCCACTGAAGAAACTTGTAGTTCTCCTATACGCCAGAACAGAAGAACTTATCTCAATAGCGAGATGAACATGATAATAACGGAAAATTCACTAGAAAGTAAATCACCGCACGATAGAGCAAATGAAATGATTGACGAGTATAACGAATCTTATATTCGCCCAAAAAACATGACTGTAAATAATCAAGGGATTCACGCGTGTGTAACGGAAGCTCCGCTGGTACCGTTTAGGCTTCCCCAAAATGTTAAAAAACAGTTATGCGGCTGTTTAGATCCGCCAATGTCCCGTGGTAACGACTGGAGACTGCTGGCCCAAAAGCTAAATGTGGATAGGTATATAAATTTCTTTGCCACTAAAAGCTCCCCGACTGAGGCGATTTTAGATTTGTGGGAGTGTCGCCATAGAAACACGAGTGCTGTAGCTGATCTAGCCACCGTGTTGAGGACCATGGGACGTAATGATGCTGTCAGAGTAATCGAAAGCTGTTTAGGTCCCAGTTGGCTATAAATCTAAACACTACGGTCGCCAAGTCGAGCTAAGTGTGCGAGGTATTGTCATACGAACTAAAATATTACGTGCTTTTGCCGCTAACTGAAAACTGCTTTACTCCATCGTATAGATAATTGGAGCTTTCAGTATTACTTTCCCCTGAAAGTATGATGACCTGACTGATAAAACATAATGTGTATGTGTTTTTCTATTTTTTTTTAACAAACCGATAGATAATACGTATAGATTGATGTGTAGGATGAGTAGGAATAGGGACCATTTTTATTGTTTTGTGGTTTTACAAACTTTTCATATGTTTGTATGATATGTAATATTATAGTTTTTACTTCTTTAAAAAACATATTTCTTACAACATTTTTTTTCGTAATTATTTTGTCAAGTCCCTGGATTAAATTTTTTTTCATGTTTATAAATTACTACATTAATTACATATAAAAATATTGTATATTATTCATGTGTAGCCTTGTTTAATATTAACGTGTATAGTTATCTGACTAACTAAATATTTTTTGTAGATTTTGATACGACATTCTTTTGTATAGAGCTAGAATATAATTCTTGTAAAAACATCGGCCTTATTTCTCCTAAAATGTACTGTAAACCGTATAGTAAATATACATATACCTTCATAATTAGAATCATTATTGATTTAAAGATACTTAATATTATTTAGTGTGTAATGTTATTTTCATAGTTTTTATTCAAACTGTTTTGACAATTATATTTATAGTAGATGTTAATTAAAGTAATATCTAGATACTTAATAAAGACCTATTCATTTCGTTTCGCTTCTCAAAACCAAACCAAAGATGCTTACTTTAACCTGAAGACAATGACAAACAGAAAATGTACAAAACAAGTGTAAAATTATTGTTATGAAACGAAAAGTTTACTTAATTTTTGTAACAGATCAACTCCAAAATAAGGTATACACTTGTAGGACAGATCGGGCGCAAGAAAGGGACTGTCGGCTACAATCGATTAACTTCGGCTTTGTAGAAGTTGTCTCTGTCTAACGATACGTTGACAGTCTGGTACCTTGATAGAGCTGTGAAGGTTATGAAATATTTAGCTTTTTTAACGTGGAAATGAACGCAACGACTAAGGAGCTTTCTCGCGGCCGAAAATCCTCCGGTCGGTTTTTTATGTATCATAGACTCCATCCATTGTTCTATCTATGGCGTGGTTTATGTACATACAAATTTTGAAAACCAACGGTGAAAAACCTCAGTTTGAAAAGCCTTAATTATCGCGATAATAATGACGATGCTGTACAATATCAATGTTTGGTGGTTATGGCCTAAATATTCTTTAAAAAATCTCATTTTTATTTTTGTAAAACAGCGAGCGTATTTTTTTTTGCTGGGCGCGAAACGAGAACAGAATGCACTTGTTATAAGACTCACTTAAAGATCACATAATGGAACACCTACTTACTGTCAAATTTATTATGATTATTTGGTCTATATTTTGTAAAACTTTAAAAGCTTAATTGTAGGCGATTCATGTTTGTGTTTATAATAATATAAAATTGAGTTATACATTTATAAAAATTCAGAAGCTATTGTCATCAGTTATACTGAAAAATATAATATAAATTTAATTGAAGAGAATCGTAATCTATTCAAATTATTATTTATCAATTTATATATTTTGTTTTGCCAAAAATGTAGGTACTAAAAATGCTGTTTTATGATTTGTTTTAAATAAAATAAATTTAATGTAAGATTATAGTTATTTGCAGCCAATTTTTGGATAAATATTTGTTTATTGTAAAGAAGGCTAAGTAAAAAAATTATTACAATATTTATAAAAGTTAACTACCCGCCATATAACCAATAAATTTAATGTTTAGGTGTGTGTAAAAATATTTATATAATTCAGTTAATAATCTTTGCAGTTTGTTGTTTTCAATTTGTTTTTATTGATTTTTTAGTTTCGTTTCAAAAAAAGTATCTTTAATTAATGTGATTTAATTTAAACATAGTATTTGTTTTAAGTGTCTATCTGTGATATACTGATAAAAACAATATGTTAAGCTTATGATGTCAATACAAATAAATAAACAAATAAAGATATGTTTCTCGAAACATAAATGTGTTTTATTTTACTCAATAGAAATGGTAATAATAAAAGTGATGCGATAATAAAAAGATGGGTTTATGAAAGCATGAAAGCCCCACCCTTTCCCTAGACTGTTTTAAAGACTATTAACTTTTAAGTCCAGCACAACTCTACCGATTTTTTAAGCTAATCCGCGAAATATGCTAGATTTAGTTTTAACTGTAAAAAATATTATTAACAGTAGTGGGGAAACGTTAGTTACTACCCCGATCATTATTTGTTAGTAAGTACTACCACCGAGACCGGCATATTGCCTCGACAGGCCCCCCATCCCAGACATCCACCCGAGCATCCGCGGTCAGTCAGGGTCTCAATGGAGGGGACATGGAAGATGGAAGAGAAGGGATCAATAAATTGAGGAGGAAAATTGAGAAAAAAAGAGGAGAGGGTACAGAATGCATATGTGTGCATAAAAATATTTTTATGATAAAGAAGGTCTCTATTTTTTTTTCATTTCCATTCCGATATTTGAGTTAAAAATTACAGGTGAATAATTTTGCATGGCCCTGTTATTATTACATATATATATCCTACCTCCTACCAATGCTACCCATTGGGTGCGGATAAGGGAAAGTAGTAGTAGTATCCTACCTACCTACTACCTAAATATAAAAACTACGGATCTGACTTGAAAAGGCGTTTGGATTTGGCAGCCGATCGCGTCACTCGGAGACTCCGTATGGTAAAAAAAAATGAAACTTTTTTTTAATGTCATGAAAATGAACTAATGAAAAATGTAAACTTTCCTGATAAATTTAATGTAAATTTTAAGATGACCTTTTGAAGCTTCTAAAAATTGTTTAAAACTAAGACACCAAAGTATGTCATGCGAAAGTTAGGGTTATGCTGCAATTTTTGAAAGTAGGTGACACGAAATAGAATTTAACGCCCTTTAGTCACGAAGTCAGGAAAATGAAACAAAGTCGACTCCTGGAATTGGTGTTTATCCCTCGCCAAGAAAACTTGTTAGCTAGTTAGGATCTTGTAAACTATGCAGGCAGGTTTAGTAGGTAATCTGGAGGGGAGAGAGATTATTCGGAGGAACTACGTGTAGATAGGTATAGTATACTACAAGAATATCGCACCGTGAATGCTTTACTGCATCAAGTACAGATTTGTAAAAAAATAACTCAGCTCATACCGACTGCCACATTTATGTCTAAGAAACGTGTTTCACTTTCCAATGTCGAAATATAAAACTTTTAAATTGAGTTTAAATGAACTGAACCGCGATGTGGTCTAGTGGTAGATTCGAGGACTTAGGATTAGAATCTTTAGGTTCGAGTTTCACTTCGGCACAACTTCTTTCCGTTTTCTGGCACAGTTATTTCCCACTTTTTTAAAGCAGCATTGAAATCTTAATATTTAAGTAGGCGTATCATAAGAACTCAAATGTTTCTTTATGAAAATTAAAATCAAAATCACATTTTTGCAAAAGCCTAAAATACACAATTTGGAATAAATGCATTTAAGTATTCATGGTGCGATATTATGAGCAAACAAAATCTACAGAAAACCAATAGGTACATTGGTATAATATCAGACTTTTAAGAAACTTGTGGTCTCTGGTGGTGGTCTCATATAGCGCCATTTTTGTGAAAAATCACCTCAAGGGCGCTTTACAATTAAAGATACTGTCTAACCTAAGCTCCTAGCGTTAGACTAGCGTTAGACTTTAATATATTACCTCTAACTTGAGCCGACTAGGGAAATTACACATTCTGGGATTTGTGTGTGAGATTTTAAAAAGATGCGCTTTTTTACTATATTGGCTGTATGAATTTTTTTATAACTAAATAAAAATATACATATATGTACACACATACTAAATACTTACTTCAATGTGATATACTGTAAATAGTTTTGCTTTATTCTAAGAATAATTCCTAAAATAAGGTCTTTAGCGTTCAATATCATTTACAGTCTTGTTTATTTTAACGATTCTTGTCAGCTTTGAAAACGCAGATTGCCTTTCTTGTCAAAATAAACCGGCATTGTTTCTGGCTTGTAGTTCAGCGCTGGAAATAATTGTTTTTAGTGGTTACCTACTTCCCTTTAGTGCAGTAAGTCTGGTACCGCGCCAAGTTCTAATTCATATAAATGTAGTAATTGAAGCGTAAATACTTCAAGCATTATTCTCCTGCCTTAACAATTTGCGAACCAAACAGCAAACGCACTAACTAATGCAAATCAACAGCAGTCAAGTCAGATTTAATTGCGGTAAAATACCGTCTCCGGTCAGCGGTCATACGCATTGTTCCTGCATTTAAGTAATTGGCAAGGAATCCCAACAGTCTGGATACAAATTGTGTCGGGTAATGAGAGTATTTACAAGGGGCGAGGGCATTATGTCTCGTGGGCACGAACGGACAAAAGGTAACAAATCAAGATGGTGTCTCGACACAGTGACAACGCGGACTCCGTACTCGACTGTTGCAAGTTGGAAAGTTCGTGTCAAGCTGCCACTAGGCGTTTTCAGGAATTTCTCGGTAAGTGATATCCATTAAGATGTTTCAGGAATATCTAGACAAGATGGCTTCTTTTAATTTCAGGCCGATAGCGTTGGGATTTATTAACGTTTTTTGTTGGATTCCATTAGCATTTTTGTTTCGACAAATTTTTGTTTCAGAAGATTTGTTTATAATATAAAACTCTTGCTGCATTTATATTTGTATTTTAAATGAGTCGCTTTCTGTTGATTTCTTTTGTTAATGGCCTCTTTCATGGATGTAAAAGTTAAGTTGGGCGTTGGGTCACAACATGGTGATTTTAATTACACTGTCAATGTCGAAAGTTTACATATATAACAATACACGGATACTCAATTTAAATAGTAGGTACTTCTTCGTAGGTAGGTAGATAATATAGAAGGTAATTGTATTTTTTCCATTCATTAGTCAAATATATGTAATTTCAAATAATTTTATCTTTAGTAATGTTATACTTCAAATATGATCATAATTATATCACTCATATACATTTCCTACCCAGTTAGAAACATTATACGTATGTTGGATTGATTAAAAAATATTTTGTATACTTTTTGTACTTATACTTGATGTAAAATTTTACCTTGTACTAGAAAAATTCTTTAAAATGGTTTTAAAACGGACTACGCTGCCCGATTGATTAGAGGGATAATATCACGAACAACCATGTTGAAAAATACACTCTTAGAAATAAAATAACAATTAATAATCTCTTACCATTTTTTTATTCATAATTTTGACGATAAAATAGATATTTTGCGTTGGGCAGATTGATTGCGGGTGTCCTTCTGCAAGCAAGTGCAGTCCGTCACGCGTCACGCGTCACTCTCGGCGACTAGATTAATGTCCCACAGACAGACGGCGCAGCGCGCGGCGGAGAGAAGATATACCATTCAGTGAGAGCTAATCGCTACCGAAATTTGTAGATGAATACCATAAATTGCTCCACGTCTGCGCGGGAAACCATGCAATAACTTCCACTTACTTCCCAGACAGTTATTTCCCTTTCTTAGTTATTTGTACATGCTTCATTTTGAGAAATATTATTTCAGTTTTCTAAAAACGTTTAACTTACAGAAGAACTCAATCGATCATGTCATTATACATTTGAACAAATATTATATAAGTTGTCATACATCATATGGTGCACAAGGCACTGCATTGAAACAAGTGCAGCGAATTTTGATCAATTTATTACATAAAGGAACGATGATCGGTCTTACGCTTCAGTTCCAGTCCAAGGTATCACACGTGGAATATTAATTTATAATATTAATGCAAAACTCGTGGTACAACCCGAAAACTGATGTGTTATAAGAATTGTTTTCTTTTTGGATAGTAATAATTCGACTAAATTATCGATATTTGAAAACAATTTGTATAAATTTCTCGGAAAAAAGTCAACTTCTTACTCTATTTTCTCGAAAACTATGGGTCAAATAAAGAATTTAAGTATTCAAAATCGACTCCAAATATGATGGAGAATAACTGGTTTCTCGCTTGTATGTACATTCAGTTTTGTTACACGGTGTATATAAAAAAAAAATATTCTTAATATTACATATTTACTGTATTTTACTTTCAAAATATAAAAAGTACGGTAGCAGTGCTTCAAGAAATACCCATAATAATACATAGGTAATATGGTAAATACTAAGAAAATATAAACAACATTTTGAGTGTGTCCAAATACTTGTAGACAAAAACGGGATTTCTACAAGTATTTGGACACACTCAAAATGTTGTTTATAAAAATTAGCTGGTAAAAGTTATAAGCATAACAAATTGAAGATTCATCTTCAGGCGTTTCCTAGTAGGTGATATAATTCGGTAAGAATCTCACTTGCATTCATAAAGGTTTCTGCTAAAATGCTTAGCAATTTTCTCAATGGATGACAGAGAGTTCACATGTGAAGCGTCGCGCCATTTTACTGTATATTGGCGGATATGGATATCAAATACTAGGTGAAATGGGGAATGTTGTAATACATCAAGTGGCCACTTAACCCAGCCAATGACAGGTCATAAGCCCTGTAAACGCCTAGATATCCATATTCTTTTCCAAATTTCTCGTCTCTGTTGAGATGTCAAATTGTACTAAGAATATAGTTTGGGTAATATAAGGAAAGTTCGTAAAAAGCTCATTCGAATTTTTTTTTACTCACTTGGCGAATTCCGTACACTAGGTATTAGTTTTACTAGAAGGTCTTATGGCCCCTGGGTTTGTGGCTATATTCGCCACTTACTGTCACGCCTAAACCGTAAAGCATACAACCTCACAACTTTACCGGGAAGATATTACCGTTTGAAGTTTTCACATCCGCGCTTCACGGCAACTCGCGCTCTGTGAGTCCTAAATGTCTCCGCATTACTGCGGTAGTGTTGCGACCGTTTGCCGCCTTTTACGAGCGTATATCGGTCTTCTCACACCCCGCCCAGCCCCGCAGATCGCGGCCGCTCGTTATGACAAACAGCCGGCTAAAATGAGGCGACTCCGAAACTGTATCGCGCGGCATTGAAATTAATTGGGTGGGCTTAGGATGAAAAATACACGTTTTATTTTTCAGCCGAAACGGGTCATAAAATAATTCACAGTCTTCATTTTCGGCGCTTAAATACATATTCGGGAGAATTTATTACACATTATGTTCCTATGAATATTTTTCATGAAAAAAATTTTAAGGAATCAATTTTTTTTTTTTAATTCACAGGATTGGGAGGAGTGAAGACGGCAGGGGGAGGCCTATGTCCAGCAGTGGACCTCAACGGGCGGATATGATAAAAAAAAAATTGTACCTTGCAAATTTATGTTTTTTTTATTCATTAAAAACCAGGCTGTATTCAGTACACAAAATACAATTTAACCATATACGAAGTATACTGTCATATAAATCCTTGATTGAGGTTGTGGTTGATTTTTAAAACTAACTAACTAACTAACCATCACGTTATTTTCTGAAGGGGTAGGCAGAGAGGATAGAACGCCACACCTCTCTGTCCTAGCATACTTCCCTTGCTTCCTTGACATTCATACATCTTATTCACGCATTCACGCACGTCGCGTCGGTAGAAGTCGGATAAAAATTAAAATTTAAAAAAGAATTGGAATCATGGAAAAGTAGGTCCTTTTATTAACATGTCACGTTTATCTCCACAAACACATTTACTAACATTGCAACATGAAATTTTTTACCCTTTTTTACAGTTTTATTTTTGTAATTATGAATCAAGATTCACTGCACTTGGTGTATCATGCAGTGCCTCACACATTGATACACCAAGTGCCTGTTACACCAGCCAACGGTAGTTGCTGTACTTAAATACAGTTGCATATAAAAATAAATATTTGCCAAAGAAAGAACAAATTAAGGCGAGTATTATTTACCAAGCTGAAGATAATTCTGCTTTGATCTAAAGCCGTAATGTTTTCAGTAATGACGAATACTTTGTAAGGAAGTTAAACATCTGTGGAAGTGATAGAACAATAGCTTTACGTTACAATACAATATCTTTGTATTGCGTAATGTTGATAAGGATAGATTTACAAAGCTGGTATATCATACAAATAAGCCAATATATTATTATAAGACGTAATATTAAAAATATAAAATTATTCAATGGATCTTTCAACGTTTTGTATGCAACATGCGTTATCAATTTATCAATGACGATAAAAAGTATTAAGTTCCGCTTATCTTTTATAATCTATTTCGTTTATAATGACTCCTGTTCAGTTCTCGTCTTTATTCTTACGGGGGTGGGGTTCCGCCGCCAGTACCGATGCGTTGAGGACAATCTTTCAGATGTACCTACTCAGCAGATCTGAGGGCATCAAACAATTTTGGTGCTATATGAATCACTAGTTGCAGAAAGGGCACATCAGCGCCTTTTTGTGATTTCCACTTTTTGATAGGGTCTTAATCTTTGTATGTAAATACACCTTCTGAGTAAAAACGGCACATCTCGGACTGCTCTAACTATGTTTGTTTAAGGCATCAAATTATAAAAATAAATATTATCTGAAAAACAAAAAAAAAAATTCATTAAATACATTTCCATTTTTCCCTTTCAAATTTCCAAATGGTATTCAAAATACAATTAATTGCAGAAAGGGCACATTTTATTAAATTTAAAAAATATATAACTCCATGTCTGAATCATAATTCATATATCACAATATTTAAAAGCAAACTATGTTATTTTTTCTGATATTTTGGAATTGAAATATTCAAGTTATTAAGTTTTTTTGCTCTCCTGTAAAATTTGTAAAAGTGCTGATGTGCCCTTTCTGCAATTAGTGATTCATAAAGTATGCTTGCCTTTGCCCTAATCTAGTTTTGCAATGTGGTACTTGGAAACTTGTCATTTCTTATAACTGGTCAAAACCCCACTAACTCAACTCATAAGTCAGTTAAAAGAGACAAATGTCATCCAATAATAATTCGGTGTGGTGAATTAATGTATGTTTTCGGAAAGTGAGATGCACCGCTGCAGTTGCATCCGGCGAATACCTCCTCTCCTCACTTCTGCACCAGTCAGTGTCGCCTGTCGCCTGTCCCTGTCGTGGTGACGGGAATACATCTTCCGAAGGGGAGGAACTATATTTGTATCGGCCGGGAAGCGAACTGTTAAGTATTTGGTTGACCTTTGGGAGCGAGAGACGTCGTCGGAATTTGTTGCAATGTTAAATATCTGTTTTGTGGAAAAATTAGGATTTTTGTACCGAGGAAAGGCACAATTTACGGATTTCTTAACTGGATAAGGTATCACTGCCTTTCTTAACCGAATTTGTAATAACTGTTAATTGGGTTCTTCCCGATTTTTATTTTTTATTTCAAAAAAATTGATTGAAAAATTACAATATCAAGGGATTTTTAAAAAAAAAATTACGATGTCATGTCGTAGGGTCGTCAAAATCACTTATATTATGTCCCCATGTTACACCTAAATACTTTTATTTTACTTAGTCGGATGAAATGTGCTTGGCAATAAATTCATGTGTGGTAGAGAGCAATTTTAATTTAAATACTCTATTCTTCACTTACATAAACAACCTACGGAACCCATTACCCGATTTTTTAAAATTATTTTTTCATTATCTTTTCTTGTTCTGTAATTTGTTTGACAGTACTGAGTTTCCAGTCTATGATTACGTTCATTATTGTAACTTGTAATCAGGAACGTAATTTCTACAAAAATAATTGAAATAGGGACAAAGTGAATAATATTTCTTGTATCAATAATAAAATAGTGAAATTGTAGGGAGTTTCCAAGAGACATGCAAGGTATGAGAAATGGAGAAAACGTTTTAAATTTGAATAAGTTATAAGCGAAACGTCACATCTGCTTCACGTTAGCTGAGAAGGTAGATGGGTAGGAACTCTATTCCAAATAAGTTCAACGTTTTGTAGATTTTCTGCCAACAAATAACGGTTAGCCTTTCAAAAAAGCTATGGACGCCTTTCGTTTCACCATCATTTTGTACAAACAAATATTAACTTTACTTCACGTTATTGAAAAACACGAATTAAGATGTACGTTTAAGGGTATTGGAAGCAAAATTAAAAATCTCCCCTAAAATCGGAAAGTGAGATTTCGATGCAAGATAAAGTTTTTATAAAAATCTACCTACGTAAAAATTAGCGAGTTTCCAAAAAAATTTGCATTTGAAATGTATCAATACTTTCATTTAATAAACTGTAATCTTTAATGTGAAAGCACTTTGTTAAATGTTAAAATATTGCTTTATTTTTGTTCGCAGTCTAGAAGTAATCGTGAAAAACATAAGGCTTTCAGGGAGAATTTCCCATGGAAAACGTAGACTGTAGACACATTGTAGGGCCAGAGTTGCTGAGTACCCGGCCGTGTTAACTCAAGCTGATAACATCTTTCTTTATTTGCCATTCTTACGATGGAATACACCTCCTCCTTGGCAGTAAGCCATGTTACTGGATTGCTGCTCATATAAACACGAATAAAGAGATTCATTGTAAACAGAAATTACAATTCTATTCGTACGAGGAGGCTTTTTACACGACTATCCAACGACCGCTGAATTCGTTAGTGGAAATAAATACACTCGCTGAATCCGCGAAAAGGTTCTGTGGGAATATTACTATTGAAGATAGTGATTTTTTATTTGTTTGTTAAATACCCAAAAAGATATTCAATAATTCAAGCTCAAATGTTTGAAAATATGTGTACATAGTAATTCAGATTTAAGGGTTTTATCTAAGAAATAGCTCGAATGTATAAAATTGAATCCCGACGTAAACGATTCGATTACTACTTTTTAATATTTTCTGATTAAAAAATACACATTTAATCGTTCAATCCGCTTGTCAGCCTCTGGTTAGCGCGTTGGGCCACCATGCGTGGGGTCGTGGGTAGGTACATGTCTTGTCTTAAATTATTAAGATAAACTGTAATTTTGCCAATGCAGTACATTAAGCATCATTGGGTACGCGTAAAATTTAAACAAATACACCGTTTCCCACGATGAGACCGCGAAACTCCAGAGGGTGATTATTCATGATATTCTGAGAAAAAAATCTTAATAAAGTTTTTCAAAAAACTTAATTCTAATTTCTTAAAAAAAAATGATTAAAATATGAATGAAAATTCACGCGCGTAATACCGTTCATTTTTGAACTGGCTAACACCACGTGACCTGCACCAATTTCAGATATGAAATTCGAATTTTGAATGTCCGCACAAGGCAAGGCGTTCGGTGACCAGAGCGGACCCCCACTCCTCCCCGCCCACCGCCACCCCGCCACCGCTAGCATTTCAAACAGAAGCCAGTATTACATAGTCGCTTTTTATTAATACTTTTTTAAAATTAATTATTAAAAATGCCCGGATCAAAAAACTTTAAAAGGATTTTTTTCTCAGAATACCATGAACAATCACCTTTCGGAGTTTCGCGGTCTCATCGTGGGACACGGTGTATATACATTTATATACGATGCCGATACCAACACTTATTCAACGTTTTCATAAATAAAAAACAAATCACGGATAGATTTTAATTACGGCAAATAAATCACGTCACGTTATTGTAAGGACTAAAATAAACCACATTTGCATAAATTGAATTCTGAAAAAAAGTCACGTACTTACTTTGTTTGTCAAAAATCTGTGTTCCGAGAACTGGCAAAAACAGGCGATTTTCGTTCAGTACATTCAATGTTATTTACTGAAAATTGTCAATGTTTTTCTACCAAATAAATAAATAGCATTTTTCATAATTAATTTAGCTGATTATACGTTCCGTGGTTATTAGATTTGACATCCGTAATGATAGGTTGCTTATCAACTCGGATGTAGACATATTTCACGACAGTGGGTCTTCCTTTAGGAAAGCACATTCTAACGTTCAATTGCATATTTTACTTTCTTACTTTTTGTTATACCTATACTATCTAGTGTCGTATTATTTATAATTTTACTAAGAATGATTTGAATTTTTTTGTTATGTTCTGAAATAATAAAATTAGTAGGTAAAAAAGAGTAAATATGGTAACTAAGTTGATATCCGGAAGTAATATGTATTGATTTCAAAGACGAAACTAAAGACGCATATTTTCACGCGCGTTTGTCACTAATGTTCACCACATTTCTGTAAATTGTATGTAAGGGTGTCTTCTGCTTCATCCTTGGCTTTAATTACACTAAGGGTGGGTCTAAATAGATTGTCGGTAGCGTGTGCCAGAAATAAAACTGATATCTGTACACACGTTTCCTTAAATTAGCTGAAAACATATTTGCAATCGATAATTACTCTGAAATCGATATACTGTAAGTATTTGGTGGAAGACTTGGGATCCTTTTGCATAATATTATAAAAAAAAGTTTTGGTCTTCTTATTATTTTCCTTTAAGTTAGACCAAAAATAGTTATTCTCATTTGAGGCTGCCTCTTTGGATGTGGACTCCCATCGTAATAGTAAATTTAGTTGCCTAAGTTTTCCTTGTATCTACATAAAGGAAAGCTTTCAAAAATTTATAGAAAAAACTAACTTTAGGTTAGGTTATAAGTTTTATTAAATTTAAAAAAGCCACCGCTTATGACTTGGCAAAAAGTAAATAAATCAATAAACATCTAAAGTAAACATGAATTTTACTAATAGAGGCCAAGATAAATAATCGTAGAAAAAATAGCCGCTAACTGTTTACTTATTGGCTACAGTGAACGAGGTCGCGGATTCGATTCATTTACGAAATATGATTTTCATTTTAATATTTCATGTGTGATACCTTGTACTGGTACTGAATCGTATGATTGATCACCATACCTTCATGTAATAAAATGATCATGATACACTGCACTTGGTGTACCGATTCAGTGCCCTATGCACCATTGGGTGCGGATAAAGGAGAGTTATAGTAGTAACAGTTTACTTATAAAATTTTACAATCACATACAATACTATGGGCTAACAATAAAGAAGATCATTCAAATACTTTGTTTAAGCTCCAAATAATGCCCACCACAATTTGTAAGGTTTTACATATATTATAAGTTAGAGATTAATTTGATGATTAGCAATAAAACCGGAGACCGGATGCACAAGAAGTTGGCTACTTATTATTAAGGGACATGTTTTGTATTCAAATTAATTACGATAAGATTTTCCTGCTATTTTGCATTCCTGGTTGCTAATTCGCTTTAACTACCTGAATGACTAAACTAAATCGTGAAGGATGCCGTATTAAAAAGCATTTAAAATGTATGCTAATTATGGCTTTGTCAGTACACCACAAGTGCGAAAATCGTGATCAGTGAAAACGTTTTTTTTATAAATTATCTGATGCTTACATAATACAAACGACGTTGGAAAGGAAAAAGTGACTAAGCGACATAATATCTGCAAAGGAAAATTATACCTAGCGACATAATACTATTACGTCACTTGGTATCATTTTCCTTGGCACATATTATTATGTCGCTTAGTCACTTTTTCTTTTCCCCCGTCGTTTGTATTCTTACAATAACGCACACTGCAAAAAATTAACACATCACATTATGTAGAAAAGATGAAATGTTTGAAATTCAAAAATTTTTATGTATATGATTATTAATTATTATTGACACCTGATTTGGGAGGATGCACGGGAATGGCCGATCGCTTGGCTCGGAGGCAGTTTGTGGAATCCATATGCTCACATAGGGAGTAAATATGGTATGATGATAAGTTGCGTAAGTATCTTCTTGCAAAATAAAAAAAATAATAAATATTATTTTAGACATCAGAATATTATAGTTATTTGATGAAAACTTTTGTTTTTGTTAAGAATCGTCCCGATAGAAGCATTTTGTATCTGTTTTTTGTCTTTCATATTGTGGAAATCTCATATTAAATTCGTAATCCGGCTTTGGAAGGATAATCCGAGAACCGCCGCTTCAATTTTACGGCATAAAATGGTTTCTATACAATGTTGGCAATCCAACCCCAATCAAATATTTCATATCAGATATTATATCAGGAAGTACACACAGGAGGGTGGCTTAGTGAAAAAATATGAAATTAATAGGTATCTACTAATGTCTGAAAAAAAAACGGAAAAAAGGATTTAACTGCCATTATTTTACGAAAATCACCAACGGACTTAATGTATGTAAAATAACGAAAGATGGTCGTATTTTTTCAGAAGATTTAATTTAAGTTAGATATTAAAACAAATTAAACCCTATGTGGTTTTGAGGTAATGTTTGTTCTATTTTACAGAATTACATATTTTTATGTAGCATTCAGTATTTTAATGGACATGTCACGTTGCGTTAATGCCCTTGAGAATTTTTATGCGTATATAAGTATGTCAGTAATGAGCCTGCTCCATTTTTTTCTGTGATTAAAGAAAAAAACACAAAATTTATTTTTGCCATGCTTTGGCGCTAGGACGATTAAAAAAGCTTACGACGACGTCATCGTAAACTTTACATACTAACAACTATGTTTGAACGGTTGTGTTTTCGCTTATTAAATAACCTATCATCAAACACACATAATCGTCAGTTTTTTACTGGCAGTGGAAAGGAAAAAGTTACTAAGCGACATATAAAGTACAAAGGAAAATGATATAAAGCGACATAATATTATTAGATATAATAAAATTACGACTCTTGGCAACTTTTTCCTTTCGACGTTCGTTATATTATTCTACAAACCAAACCACAGAACAGAGAATTTGTATAACAATTCCGTTATTACATTTATATTGCAAAAGTTCGAACAAGAATTCACAATTTCCATACAAATTTACTAAAAATATACGCTTCCTAGGGTTAATTTCATAACACCACTTATTATCACATTTCTCCGTCCCCAAGACTCCAGCACGTGTGACGTAGATGTCTAGTGTTAACGTAGATGCCCATTGATGACGTAAGAAGTGACGTAGTGGGTAGCTAGACTAGAGTTTTGTTCAAGTATGGAATGTCACTTCTCTGACATTCTTATTCGAAGTTGCAAAATAACTCTTTTATAAATATCTAAAACAATATCTATGGAATACTAAACTACTTTGTTATAAGTTTAACAACCTAGTGATAAGCTAGGTATACTTCAGATAGTAAACATATTGTATTATTACCGTATTTATTTGTTTTCTAGTGTAGCAGTTCGTTGTGTAGCCGTATTGGATTCCTCACAGTTAAATCTTGCTAGCTGCTATTATACAGTATAAAATATTAAAATAAAAGTTTTCCAATTGTTCAATAAATGTGATAATAAATGTTGGATAGAGAATGTAAAACTGCAATATAAATTTCATATTATGAGTGAAAACATAATTATTGCTTCAGTTAATTTAGTGTGTGTGTAGATAAAAAACCACAATGACATCGCAAGATTTTATTGAGTAAATGTGTAAAAACTATGACATCTTATAGCGTTGTTTTATGTTATTATCTTAAAAAATAACTTTAGCGTTATTGTACTATAGCAGAATGCAGATCTTTGTGGTAAGTTTTTTTCGGTCATATTTTCCATAATGCTCTCGTGAATATTAAAAATAAAGTTTTTCATACAACATGGCTAAAATATGTTTATAAAAATACTTTGAAAGCACGAAGTTTTTAAAAACTCATTTTACGTTCATATTTCTCGATCATTCGGTACAGTTTTTTATGAACCATATACTAAAGTAGGAAAAATAAAACAGTTCAATTAAATCTGAATACGAATATCTTGATAAATTCGTCGTATCTTTTTCTAAATCATGTTGTATGAAGATATGTGCGTAGATTTTCACGGTCGTTGATGATTCTATTTGTGTTTGTTTTTTGGGATTATCCGTGTTATGTTTTTTCTCCTCGTCGACGTTTTTTCGATACTTCACCCTGAAGATGGCGCCTGCAACGGTGGCCGAAACGTCGGAGAGGAGAAAAAACATAACACGGATAATCCCAAAAAACAACACAAATTGTATGAAGATGTTTGTTTTTGTTTCAGGCACGGAGATGTACATGGAAAACTATATTGATATGTGCCACTATCATTACAACGTTTTGTACAATAATAGCATGTGTATTTATTCATACGAATACTATTAATTTGTCAGATCTTATGGTTGATTCTAGGCCACAACTATCGGAAGACGAATTAATTAACGAAATTAGCTCCCAACTTCGCTATGTTCCAATATTCCCATGGGAAATTAACAAACATAAAAGGATAAACATGTTTTATAAAAACTCCTCCTGCGCTCCATACCCCTCCATCTTCGATTTACATTATGAGAGTGTTTATTGGCAAACGCTAAATACTCATAATGGAACATTCCATATTTACGGAGCGTATTATGACGTCAGAAGTCCTGACGGGGCAACTGTGCGGATTCTCGCCATGATAAACCTCAAGAATGTACCGAGTCCGATGTATTGTCAGTTTTGGTTCGAGGATTCTAATGAACCGGAATTGGTGGAGTTCAGTAACTACAGCTATATCTGGTATAAGGAGTGGGGAAGCAACGTAGATGGAACTTTCCAACCGTACTTGGTGACGTGTCCTGTACCAGCGGGGAAGCTCCACCCTCCGGTTACCGTATCCTTAGTCCAGTACCCTTGTGACGTAGCCACTAATCACTTACAAGTGTACTACAACAAACCTCCAACCTCAAAACCTTTTGCTGTGTGTGTCAAAGGATTAAACTACATGCACGAAGACATATCCGTCCGCCTTGTGGAGTGGTTGGAATTTGTTTTCATTCTCGGCGCTGAAAAAGTGTTTATCTACGAGTTTCAGCTACATCCGAACATAACCAAGGTTCTAAATTACTACGTGAAACTCGGCAAAGTGGACGTTACTCCCCTAACTCTTCCAGGAGGCAAACCCAACTTACCTATTCTGCAGAAGCATTATTTCGATCATAAAGAGATGGAAAAACGTTTAAACGAACTTATTCCATACAACGACTGCTTTTACAGAAACATGTATTCTTATGATTACCTCGCTGTTTTTGATGTCGACGAAATAATTATTCCGACTGTCGATACAAACTGGATGGAGCTAATGCGCAGAGTGCAAGAAGAAGCGAGTAAAGCGAATATGGCAGCAGCTTCCTACAATGTACGGAATGTGTACTTCTTCGATGATATGAAGTACGAAGGTCCACTGACTCGTGATATACCGTCCTACATGCACTCGCTTCATCATCTCTTGAGAACGCAGAATATAACACCGCCGATGCTTTTCGTCAAGTCTTTTCTCCTTACTAGTAAAGTTGTAACAGTTCATAATCACCTTCCAATTGAAGTATTCAAGCCAGTTATAAATACATACAGCGTAAATAAAGACATCGCATTGATGCATCATTTCCGAAAAAGTTGTGTAGTAGAATTGCAATCTGATTGCGATGTTTACCGCAATAATACTATTGTAGACTCTAGTGTACTCAAGTATAAAAATCAACTTATTCCAAGAGTTACTAAAGCACTTGAAGATAACGGTTTATTTTTATAGTAAGTATATTCGACATTTATTTAAAATGCATATCGATAAATTTTGATACACGTTGGTATTCAATCATCTATTAGGCAAACTATTAATTTCAAAAGTACCTACGTAAATTATTATAAATGCTTTTAACTTACAGTTGAATAGGTTCAAATAATGATTTCCTTTTGTTGTGATGTTTATGAAATTTATTTTAGAAACGAATAAAAAAATGCAATATTTTTTTTACATTAACTGTTGTACTTTTATATTAAAAGTGGTATTTCATTTAAGTTAGAAAAACCGTTCGATTAGTTTTCCCATAGTTGTTGTTCCTATCTCTTAATCAATAATATGTAGATGCTACTGTGGATTCTATTTCAAATAAATAAAATGATACCCACTAGAAATAACGTAATTTTTGTAATATCCTGTTTTATGGTGAAAGATGCACGGTCAGTTGATTTGGTAGTTACCTCGCTTCAGTAGAGAGCTATATCTAGATATCTGGTGGACAACAGGCAGTGTGTTCCGTGACAAATGTAACCGGATATGACGTCGGTCACCCATGACACCGTCGTGTACCGAAACTCAGCCTTGTGGTCAACTGGGGAATATTTAGATTGAAAAACTTTATAATTGACCTTAAAACTAAGCGTCTAAAGAATTTCAAATTTACTACACACCCTAGTACTTTCAACATTTTAAGTGTGTTCAAATACTTATACACAAATCTGGATTTTTCCCATGATGGGAGTAGGTATATATTTGACTGTTATATCTCTACAGAGATGAAGTGGACTTTTTTCAAATTCGGGAATATGGATATTCCAGGGCTTATGACCTGTCACTGGCTGGGTTAAGTGGCCACCTGACGAACTACAACATTCCCCATTTCGCTTATTTAGCGAATATCCACACCAGGTAAAAAAATAAATTCTTTGCCTATATGTCACATGTTGTATTGTTTGAAAACCATCCACTAGCACGTAGCTAACGACATCTATGCATTGATATTGAAGTTAAATATTTTATTTGGCCAGCAATGAAAGCATTTGGTCGAGTATATAACTTTCTTTTCTTCCGATTTTTCAAGCTAAAACTGAATTTTTTGAATTTTGCGGATTAGCTTTAAAAAATTGGTAGAGTTGTGCTGGACTGAAAAAATACTCAATGATCTTTAAAACAGTATAGGGAAAGGGTAGGGCTTTCATTGTTGAATGTAGTCTTTCACAAATACAACCTTAATATTGTATGTAAGTTGTTTCCAGTCGCGTCGCAGCAATAATAATGTGAAGTGAAGTAACTTGTTGACTTTTATCGCAAGAACTTTGCACATCTCAGATGAGGTAACAATGACGTATTCGCGTGGGTAACGCGTGGCTCTTCCAACATTACCAACTAACTACTCATTCATTTCATTTCATTCATTGAAATGAATGAGTAGTTAGTTGGTAATGACTAACTAACTACTCACCGACCGAAAAACATTTTCAGCCGATACCGAAAACCGTTTTGGTCGAAACAAAAATCTGAATTATTAAAAAAAATACTGTACACCTCTAAGGCTGGGTAGTTTAGTCGATAGTCTAAGAAAGTTTAAAATAAGAAGTTAATCATTGTTAAAAATTAAAAAAATTCTCCATACTAAAATGACTAATATTGATATCAAATACAAGGTCAAAGAATATGTTTTTTTACGAAATGAACACGACATTTGGTATTTTAATACAGAATCCAAAGAAACATTATATGCGGATAAGATTTTAAATGATGTTTACTCGGTGTTTACTCTGTTAAAACAAATTCCGCCATTATAACGCCTGCATCACAACTGTTCTCCTCTATGGCTGCGAATCGTGGCACCTAACCAGGGCCCAAGATAGCAGACTTCTGAGTTTTGAGAATAGGTGTCTTAGAAGAATTTTAGGTGTGCGGTGGTTTGACTTTGTAAGGAACACAGAGGTGAGGCAACGGACACAGCAACCCTTGGTATCTACTGTCATCCGGCGAAGGCGTTTCGGCTGGCTAGGTCATATACTACGTATGCCTCCCGAGAGCCATAACCATGCTTGCCCATACTTACCATTTTTTACAAGGCATCAGGTTCTCGGCGTCCTGGTCGTCCGCTGTTGACAATTCGTCGGCAGTTTGCGTCAGAGCTGCGGGACGTGGACTTGACTTGGGAGGATGCACGGGAGCTGGCGGCCGATCGCTTGGCCTGGAGGCAGTTTGTGGATTCCATATGCTCCACATAGGGAGCGGATATGGTATGATGATGATGATGAAGATTTTAAATAAAATAATTAATTATTTAGGTTGTTAAAAAAAATAATTCATACCTACTGAGGAACTAATCTGCTTCCAGCGCTTTATAGATAGTTATTTTCTTATCATACTCGTATGTCAGTTATTGTGAGATGTAGTTTTAGTTTTAGTGGCCGAAACTGCTCAAAAGTGAAACCCGATAAAATAAAATACTGGTCACCAATAATATTGTTAACTAACAGCCGGCAGATGGCTACAGTCGTCCACTGGTTCTGCCATTGCTGGAGACGTCATGAAAGGTTGAATTATTAGAACAACAACTTTGATACACGGTTTATTGTCTCCTTGCATGTATTAACATAATTTTGTGTGTTTTAGTAGCTTGTAAGTTCTGACAAAATTAATGTCTCGGAACCCTCATAATATAAAAACTTTCTTATTGTACTTTACTTCCTATAGGATCATACCATAGACAAGAATAATATGTATTTTTCATAGAAACTAACTACCGATAAAGAGTACAATTAAAATGCGAAAAATAAAAATAAACTAATTTGTAAGAATTATTAAACTTGATGAGGATTGGTGTAAAATCAGTTCTAAATACATACTTAGGTACATACTTACAATCGTAATCATAAAAAAAAAAATAAAAAAATTTCGTTGGATGTTATCCATTTAATTTATCATGAAACGGAATTTTCACATTTCGATAGTTTATAAATTCAAAAATGTGTGATAAATTGAATGCCAGGTACAGACACGGACATGAAAAATCAGTCTACTACTTAAAAATAATTTGTTTTTTTTTCCAGTAAAAATTTGTTATGAAATACATAAACCAAATATGGAAAGTAATTTACTTGGCATTTTATCGTTGGTGTGCGAAAAAATACGAGTTGTTTTGAAAAATATGCCAAAAACAGATTTCATCTGAATCAATCGACGAGTGAAACTAAATCCGATGGACCGGAAAATGTTATGCTGATAAAATTTGAAAACATTAATCCCTCCGTAGGCGTAGGTATAACTGAAGGGGAAACATAGTTACCTTTATGTATGTACATTGTATTTTATGTTGAAGTACTAATTGAAATTTCATGTTAAATAATATAAATAGTTTTCTACGAAGCTTTTAAAAACATCTCTTAATTCTAGGTAATTGTATTTTTACATTTATATTAATTCCATAAACAACTGATAATACCTATACAGTATTCAACCCTTCAAAAGGTTAAATAGGAGTGTTTATGTATATCACTAAATTAGGAAATACAACCTTTATATAATTTCAATAACGTCAAAAAAACAAACGATGATATTATTAAATATATATTCTTTCATGGTTTAAATAAAACACATTATTACAAAAACTTATGACAACTTCACAATATTAAAACTTAACGCTATACCTCAAAAACAATTTCTTGTGCTTTGTAAGGGGTACATAATTTATTTAGGTTTAAATGTAAAAAATATGTGGGAAAAAGATTAGTATATTATATTAAAGCTAAATTGAAAAAAATGTATAATGTTAGGATAAGAATAGTTGGGAAAAAAATTAAGTGTAATGTACATGAAAATAATATTCATCATTTCAGCCCATTGAGGTCCACTGCTGGACATAGGCCTCCCCCTGCCGTCTCCCCTCCTCCCGATCCTGCGCCGCCGCGATCCACTATCTTCCAGCAGACTTCCTGATTTCGTCCACCCATCTCAATAATATTAGTCTATGCAAATTAAATAGTACTTAATAAATATAATAATTTAAAAAAATAAATTATACTAAGTTTTATCCTAAGTAGACTGGTATTAAGATTTTTTTGCTCATAGTATGCTACTGAAATTAGTTTAACTAAGAATAAAAACGTCAAACAATGACATTTAAAAGCGCAATACCTTTTAATTATTGATTTCTAGAAGAAAAAAGCATGTTTTTGAGTACGCATTTACATAAATAAGCTAACTTGCGAAATTGTGTAAAATTTTTAATAATTTACGTTCGTTGGGCGTTTTAAAAGATAATAATTAAAAATACTTCAATAACGATTATGTATCTCACACTTTTATTAGACACAATAACTGTCAAATATATTACGTGCAAACAAGATTCTAAGGCTTTGTTCTTCTTTGCGCAGAAAAGGAAAACAGGAAACGAATCAGGAATATTCGGAAGAATGCGACATTTTTCTTGTTACGCGAAACTCATAATATATTTATCACAAATGATCCATTAATCATGTCAGAGATTTCTTTCATCTATTTTTCCCCTTCTAAAGAATCTTTCCCTAACTCATGGTGTAGGGAAAGTTATCTACTTCATAATTTTTATCATTATAACATAATGCTTATATTGCACAAAACTCATGTGTACAAACATGATAGGTACCTACATATAGTCGAGTCAATATAAGGTTTTAGATTGCATTCATAGACACTTCAGTAATTAAGTTTTTATATTATAGTGTTGCTATTTTACTAAGCACTTTTCGTGATTTCGAATTTTTATGGCAGTCAGATCCTGAGAAATACCTAAATTTGCCATTTTACGCTAAACAAAAAATGATCTTATGTTGAAACTAAATATTTATACCCAAGAACTCATAACAGCAAATTTAATAATGGTACACAAGAAATCCCTTGTTTTAAGTATAAGTGTATAAAACGAGATTTAACACTTTAGGAGATTTCTATATTCAATATTTTGTACTGTTTGTATTTGTTGGCTAATTATTAAATAGAAATCTGGAATAATGTCAATACGTGTTTTCCGAGTATTTTTCTTTTATTTTCTAACATTATCCCCCGAAGTGCAATTAATGCAACCTACTCCATACTCAAAGTGCAATTAATGCAACCTACTCCATACTCCTACTACAATAGATTCCATATGCTCCACATAGGGAGCGGATATGGAATGATGATGATGATGACTCCATACAAACAAATTATTTATATTGACTGGTCTAACATTATTAAAGCTTTATCCGTGTATATAAAAAAAACTTTAGCTAGTACCTACCATTACATTAATCATTTATAACAAAACGTTACCTACACAAAAAGTTTTATAAAATATTTGTAATGCACAGTAGATTTTAATGTACATCAGCAAAAATAAGTCAATTTTATTTATTTACTCCTAGAATGAGTTTTTTTTTATATAAATACAGTTTTTAATAGTTACGTATCCGACCATCTTATAGATTTACCAAATTAATATACATAGATGTATTTGTATACGAATTTAACTGTGTTTACATGTAGGTATTTATTTTAATCAAGTAAGATTCATTATAATATACATGTTCATCTAATTTTAACTATCTCAACGGGTCAGAAGCGATAATTATATATATAAATTGGCTTTATTTTAAATATCATTAGGAATCCTGTACCTCCATGTTGCGAGTCCAGTGGCCAATCTACTTCAAAGAAGACTAGAAAAATAATGTAAAGCTTATTTCATATTTCGTGAAATTAAAGTTTTCCAATGATAAGCACATTTGTTAGGAAATGGATCGCTTGAAAAATATACGCCATTCAATTACGTCCTTAATTAGTTAGATTCTTTCGCTTTCCTTCATCAACTATTCGGTAAATTGTAATAATGCGCTGAATAGCTTCTTCGATCCCGTCAAAAGCATTCAGAAATTCAATTTTCCCTGGCCATTATGTTACCTCCGAGGGAGTTAGTCTCACAATTAAGCCAAGGCACAATGGACTAGTTTGCCGGTCATGATTATCCGTTAGTCTAGTGGGAGAGGTTCTCCGACAACTGCTTCCTCGGAGATAAAAACTATCCACGGAAAGCACAAAGAAAGGGAAGAGGATTTTCTTTGGGGGGAAATCAAGCTCGTCACGATTACTTACTTTGTAAAGGTAATTAATCATAAAAGCTCTGCTTTTTGACCTAGATTAAAAGATAATATAGGAGTAAATAAATAAATATGTTTTTATTACTTTTAAATCATAGATAGGTACTAAATAAGTACTCAACATTTTTTTTTAAAGTTCTAATAAAAATGACTGAGTAAAATTTTTACCCGCGCATGCGTAGTGGGAATTCAAATATTGTAATAAATAATTTTCTTTCTTTTGATAATATAAGTATTTATTTTTAACAAGTATTTATTTTTAACTACTTAAACAGGTCAGGAGGTTCAACAACAAAGGAAAATATCAACCAAAACTTTTCAATCACTTTTGAATTTTGCGTTCTCAACGGGAATCGATCCCGAAAGCTCCTGCCCAGTGAATTAGCCATTACGCTACTGGTACCTATAAATTAAGAAGCTTTAAAAGATAAAGTTGTGGCTAAGTGTAAAAAAAACCTGAAATAAATTTAATATAAAATACATATTATGGCACACTACCTACTTTTTCTTTCTTTACAAAATACCGGAAATGTATTGAAATATGAAAGTATATTAAAATAACTTTTATTTTCGCATAAATAATCATCAAAATATTCTCCCTATACTCTACTAGACGATTACTGACACAAATCTTGCCGCTTATCATAATTGAAAATGCTCAGACATTTGATTTAGGTCTCCTTCGCCACGTACATACTACGGTGGACCGGGTAGGTACCTACCTACCCCATTCCAGGGAGAAAATTCACTGCGGAAAATACCTGCCTATAGCAGGTACCTTAAAAAATCTATCGAGCACGTATTTCATTGAACGATGTAAATATGTAGATACATACATAATTCAGAAAGCGTATTTCCCAAAAAAAAAATACTGGTTCACTTTTCTCCTATTTCATTTTTGGGTGCAAAAACCAAAAAGCTGCATATTTTTTAGTTTTGAGTAAAACAATTTTAAGGATTTGGGTATTTGGTTTTTTGATATTAAAATGTGTAGATTTATAGATTGTTTAATCCAAAGCTAACCTTGTAATAAAGCGACATTATATAATTTGCAACGCGGGTGACTAAAAAAATTACGACTTACTATAATTTTCCGCAATTGCATAAAAAAAAGTGGCAGCGAATATCTTAATCGTGTGAGATGTGAGTGTGATAACGTGAATACGTTGCAATACAATTTGATAGAAAAAACAATTATTTTTGTAAAAATAATAATTTGACATACTTTGCCTAGTGTTAATATATATTTAATAGTGATCCGTAGCGTAATGCCGTACGTCAAACGTCAAATTAACGCGCTTGTCGAATTGTTTATTATGTCGACTGCTTTTCTCAATATTTGGCTTGCCGAAAACCGGCTAAATGCAATACGGCACTCGAGAAAGATTGAATGAAGATATGTGCGAATAAGATATATCTTGGGAAATGGCTCGCGACTAGAAGCGCTCGTTTAATAAACCCGATCGATAACTTTTAACGCGTGTTCCATTGTGATCGCGTAAACGTTAAACATCCATGGGTAAGAAATCGTTATCACGTCGCTTATTACCGAGTCGATAGTGATCTGTGATCGAGCAACTGGCCTGTTGAGGTGGTTAAAAAATAAAATATCGTAATAATTAAGATAAAAAATAATGCCACAAAAGTTTTAATATCATTACTTCATTTTACATAATACGCTATCTACCTATCTACCTGCATTCCACGCCTGATTCTGGTTGTCAAGCAAAGTTAGTTATACTCGCGTGCTTTGACGAGAATCCGGTTTAGGGCTCTAAACACATGTTAACGTGTAATTTCAAATTTAGAGGTATTTAATTTGAAAGCGAGTTACATCTTCAAGATCCGATAGTGGCGCAGGGCGTGGGAGGAGCGAGGAGTGGGATGCTGAGGTTCCGATGGAAGATAATATTTGATGGATGGTAATAGTCGGCTATTGGAGCCGGGACCGGGCGTTTGTTCAATCTAACGACTATTGTCAGTGTGGGATTAATTCTTGTTTATTGCCTCAAATGAAGAGATCTCGCTTTTGGGACCTTTAAAACTGTCTTAACTTTTAATTTTAAATATTCGTTTTTGATCTATTTATTCCTATCTTTTCTAATTTAGTAGCAATTTATCATAACTACTACACAAACATAGGCATCCCTCCTGTTGATCGATTTAAGTCTGTGTTGGGTTTTAAGGTGCCTTTTAGATCCTGCAGTAGGACTTTCCCTTATCAGTTTTGTTTAAATAATTTGATAATTTGTGATAATTTGAGAAGTTTGGAAGGGAATATGGATATCTAGGCGTTCACAGGGCTTATGACCTGTCATTAAAGGTTTCTGCTAAAATGCTTAGCAATTTTCTCAATGGATCACAGAGAGTGTTCACATGTGAAGCGTCGCGCCATTTCACTGTATATAAACAAGTTCTGATAATTGGCAGATATTGATATCAAATACTACGTAAAATAGCGAATGTTGTAATACATCAAGTGACCACTTAACCCAGCCAATGACAGGTCATAAGCCCTGTAAACGCCTAGATATCCATATTTCCTTCCAAACTTCTCGTCTCTGTTGAGATATCAAGTTGTAATTATTGGCCCGTAATGGGGGAAATCCAGTTTTTGTCTACAGTTGTTTAGACACACTCAAAATGTTGTTTATATGTGATAATTTGTTTTATCTTGCTATTGCATATTTATATATTAAATTGAAAAAAATATCTTGCATTTAAAAAATGCATACATTTCGATAATTATTTTACAATAATAACCGGTTCTATTCTCCATTATGGTCACGTGATTACAGCCTTAGGGCTGTAATAATTTAACTGTAATAATTTAACATAACACAATATCAATCGGTGTTTCTCACAAAACCCATATTTACAGGCGGAGCAGAGCTGGAACATGTGGAAAGGGGAACGAACAATAATAATACGAGAGACATTTCCTTTTTCTTACTTAAATTAAAAACGAAGGGAATTTAGAAATTGTGTTTTCTCGCATTGAATTATCCAAACAAAGTCGTGCTGATAAAAAATTTGAAATTGTAAGTCTCAACAAATACTTTCATAAGTTCACGGAATTGGCTGTTGAAATTAAGACGTGAATTACATTTTAAAAAACTTAACTAAAGATTGAGTAAGAATGTGTTCATCTTCATCATCATCATCATCATCATACTATATCCGTTCCCTATGTGGAGCATATAGAATCCACAAACTGCCTCCAGGCCACCGAGGCATTATGTGGGGGTTTAGTAATCGATTAATTTAAGAAGCCAAGGTGATTAGCCCTACGCTTCCGAGGCCTGAGGTCTGCGGCGGCTGCCTTGGGACCCCTGAGGTCGGCTCGACCTACCCACTTAGGCGTGGACTGCCTTTGGATCTCTTTTCGTCTGGTTTTTCAACAACAGTCTGTCTTGGGTGTTCATCTGATGATCAACTAAATAATTCATAAGAGAAAATAAAATACTCAAATAGCAAAAAAGAGAAAAACTGATTTGTAATTAAAAAATATATCTCTATGCATCATAGACACACACATAAACACATCAGGTTGCTGTCGTACACTGTTACAATATCGTAAATGTTTGAAGTGACTCCGCAAAAGTAAAACTGCAAATATGTACTTTGATAAGACAAATAGGCTGATTTCATCCGGAAAAATATAAATACAAAGATTAATAAATGAAAGTTATCATCTAGTTTAAGTTAGTCTACCACCTTATATTACGCAGTCTCCCTTTGTTATAATATCTAAAATACTCAATATAACGCCGCCAAATTCAAAAGAAATACACGTATTTTCTTTTGTGTTTTTTATATGATATTTTATGCCATCATACGAAAATGAGTGAAGACTGTTTAAAAAAATATCATCATATATTATAAGGATCGCGAATATTCTGACGTAGAATTATAATCTTTCTGCAAACTGACGATGGTTAAATATTTCATAATATAAGATATACAGTTCGTTTCAAAAATCGCATGGCTTAGTTTTGTTAAGTGCCTAATTTGGTTTTAAATACCGGCTACCCCTTTAAAGTTTTCGTCCCCCGAGAGAGGGGGGAATATTTTTAAACCTAAATGTGTAAAACGAGTATCACGTTTAACAAGTTCCCAGTTGACAGGTGTCCCCAGCAGATGGTGAGGGAGGGGGGGGGGGGGCAATATTGCGCGGGAAAGTCTCCCGCCAATAAAATGGCGCGAAAGCTAAACTTTTAATAGCTCAGCTGTAAAAGCTTAGCAAAATGAGCAATGAGGTTAACTTTTGAAGACAGTTTGAAATGTTGATGACAAAATTTTAATTTAATTACGTATTAAGATGTTACCTTACCGACGAACAGACCTTCCCACAACATATTAATATAATATTCTTCGCTTTCATCCAAGTAATACTCAACGTAATGAAACTTTGGTTGGTTTGATATAAATAGGAATAAGAAGCCTACTTGATTTGAAGATACTAAGTGCTAAGTTAAAGCCACTTATAAAATACATTTTCTTGACTCCTAGTTCTAGAAGCATCTAGGGTTCTTGGTAGTTTCTCTTTTAGTTTAAAAGTTTTGTATTGTGAAAATGTATTTTGATTGCACGTCTTCACAAACGTATTTTTCACCTTTTTTTTTCGTGCAGAAAATTTTGCTATTTTTCACTTAACGGCTTTTAAGTAATCGGGCGGCAAAGGAAAAGTAATGCGATAAAAAAGGCATACAGGAGATGCAAAAATAACTCATTCAATTGGGTATATTTTTTAAAGTAACAAGTTTAAAAGTAAAAAATGACAATGAAAAGAATTTATTTACTAGTCGTTGTACTAGAATGTTTGCTCACATACGATGTAATGAGATGTAACATTGATTGTACTGTTTTGAACTATCCAATTATATCCCTCTGAACAAATCATATCGAACGTCAGTTATTAACGGGTCTTAGGCAAAATTTCTATTAATACAAAATGACAGCGCTCCAATTGTGAGTGACAACCATTAAAAAATCTATTGCCCGGAATTGGAAATAGTTTGAATATATTATGTAATAACAATGGATTACCCTCATCCTAGTTCCTATATTAATGGCTGCACAGTTCTGCATAAGGGCTGTCTTACTACAAACATATTATGCAACATGCGTAATGCCTTTATTGTACAATTATTGATCAATTTACATGTCAATTAAGTAATATTATGATTGTATTTACCCTTATTCGTATTGGACTGACCCCCATAAGCGATTGATTAAATAATAATCAACGAGTATATGAATTATTAAGTAGGTATTATTTACTAACGGCATTAATTGCCTGTTACAAAAGTTTTCAAGTAAAAAAACTGAACAATATAAATAATTCAAAACCAACAAAATCTATACATTAAAAGTGAATGTAAGTTTGTATATTTGTTTTGTTTGTCCTTTATAGATTCGTAAACCGCTTATTGCAATAAGTTGTTTCTAGAGGGTTGTTTTATTCACTCCTGGGAAGGTTCCTGCATTATAACATCCATTTTATAATTTTTTGTATTTGTGTATTTGATATAATTTTAGTGACAGTTCCGGGTGAAATTTAGATACGCCATGTAACCGATAGTACTGCATAGCTAAGTACATAAAGCTTATAAAAAATGTCGTCAAATAATGCTGTACAGCAAAAGGCGCTAATGTCGTTTCATATCACGTAAACAATTTATTTTTATACACCTCGAACTTTCAATTACATTTTTAAATTTTTTTACACCCCGATTCGGACTTTTTTCACAATAAATAAGTGCCGTGAATTGTTTTTGAGCTATCGATTGCATTTTTTACCTCCCTGAAAATGTTTTTTTGTTCAAGATTTCTGTTTTAAGTTTCATCGTCAGTTTTTTCTCTATGAGAAAAAAAATCGTTTGACAAGGGCTTTTCCTGAAAATAACTCTGCAGAGCTCTGTTTTTTGCAATAAATAGAAAGAAGACAAAATTCCAAGTTCAAAGACACCTAAAAATCGTTTCTAGCTGGAAAATAAAAAAGTTATGACGTTTTTAAAAAATTATTTTTTTAAACAACATTTTGAGTGTGTCCAAATACTTGTAGACAAAAACTGAAGATTCATCTTCAGGCGATTTTCCTAGTAGGTTGATATAATTCGGTAAGAATCTCACTTCAATTAAAGGTTTCTTCTGTGCTTAGCAATTTTCTCAATGGATGACAGAGAGTTCACAGTGAAGCATCGCGCCATTTTACTGTATATTGGCAGATATGGATATCAAATACTAGGTGAAATGGGGAATGAATACATCAAGTGGCCACTTAACCCAGCCAATGAAAGGTCATAAGCCCTGTAAACGCCTAGATATCCATATTCCCTTCCAAGTTTCTCGTCTCTGTTGAGATGTCAAATTGACATTATATTTTACTATATAATATTTTAAAGTAAATCTGTTATAATTTTTAATGGCTATGAATAAAATCATTAACATAGTGAATTCGAATAAAAAGACCTACCTTATAATTCGTTTGGAGTTTATATTATAGGAAGTCGACCTATAAGTTTTTATTATTCTCTTCGAGCTACAAGAATCTTTGTTTGAAATTTTGAGCATTTCTACTACTACTCTCCCTTATCCGCACCCAAATATAGGGCACTGCATTGGTACACCAAGTGCAGTGTCTCTTGATCAATTTTATTACATGAAAGCTAGGATGATCAGTCTTAACAGTCCCAGTTCCCAAGGTATCGCACATGAAATATTAATGTATTTGTAAATAAATCATATTTCATCTTGACCTCTAACGGGAAAAACCGACGGCGACCTCATACACGCGCTCCAAAATGGGCTACCACTGTGCTACGAGTGTGAACATATGGATCATATGGACTCGCACATTCCCGAAAAATATAATATATTTAAAAGGGGTTTGGTAGGTAGAGGAGTCCCCTTTAATACCAGTGGAAGGTTAGTGGAAACGCCCGGTGATGTTGTAATCGTTTTATTCAGTGAACAAGGATGATACTGATTCATGAGTGGGGCAGTTCCGTAGCCGATGGAGCGAAGTCGGCGGCTGGAACGACGTTGGTAGCGAAGAACGTGGAGAGCAGACGATGCGGTCGGGCTTCCATTGCTGGGTACTGGTCCGAGGCTTCCATGGCGGCGTCGTCTACATCAGGCAAGACGCTACATCTTGGCTGCTGACACTGGTTTCTGCTGAAGAGAGTAACTGCGTAGATGGTTAAGATTAGTCTTACCCTCGTTACAAACAATTGGAGTTAGACATTCGTGTGCAAACATACTGCGTAATGCCAGCTGATATTTTCCTAGTTACACTCGTGTTACGCAGCTGAATTCATTTTGCACTTACATGTACCATACTCCCACATATTCTATTTGTATTAAGAGTTTTAAATTTTTTTAAAAATTTAATTCATCACCCTTATTCCCATTACAGAATTGGATTTTTTAACCAAAATGGCCCTTTTTTTCGTATAAAGTAGGGTGTCGTTTTAAGGGTTTTTAAGGGTGCTGATTTCGAATTAATAATTTTAATCCAACGGACGCAATTTTTTCATCAAATAAAGTTGGTATGTATTAAATTTTTAAGGGTATTTCGATTTACTTTTATTTTTAAATCCAAGATGGCGGCAACTTTTTTTCATAAAATAAAGTGGGTATCGTTTTAAGCGTTTTTAAGGGTCCTGATTTCGAATTTAGCTTTTATTTTTAAATCCAAGATGGCGGACAAAGCTTTTTTTCATAGAAGGATGTTGGGTATCGTTTTAAGCGTTTTTGGGGGCCCTGAAATCGAATTTAGCTTTTATTTTTAAATCCAAGATGGCGGTCAAAGCTTTTTTTCAGAAAATGAAGATGGTTATCGTTTTAAAGGTTTTGGGGGGGCCCTGATTTCGAATCTAGCGTTTATTTTTTACAAGATGGCGGTTGTCTCTTTTTTTCAAAAGTGAAGATGGGTATCGTTTTAATGGTTCTTGGGGGCTCTGATTTCAAATTTAGAGGTTATTTTGAAAATCCAAGATGGCGGACGCACCTTTTTTTTCATAAAATGAAGATGAGTATCGTTTTTAGGGCGTATGGGCGTCCTGATTTCAAATTTAAAGTTTATTTTGATATCCAAGATGGCGGACGCACCTTTTTTTTCATAAAATGAAGTGGGTATCGTTTTTAGGTATTGTCCTGATTTCGAATTAAAAGTTTATTTTGAAATCCAAGATGGCGGACACACTTAAAATAAAATAAGATTGGTATGTTTATAAATCCAAAACGCACCTATCGTTTTCATGCGTACGTGTCCTTTTTCAATTAATAAGTTTATTAAATTTAAAAATTGGGCGACGACACATTTTTTCATTAAAATAAAGATGGGTATCGTTTTATAAGCGTTTTAAGGGTCCTTAAATTTTAGCGTTTTTAAAAAATAAGATGGCGGACAACACCTTTTTTTCATAAAATAGTGTTGGGTATCGTTTAAATTTTGAATCGGACCCCCCAAGAAATTTAATTGGGAACATCGAATTTTACGATTATTTTTAAAGCCAAAGATGATCAAAGTTTTTTTCACAGTCCTTTTTTTCAGAAAAAATGAAGATGGGTATCCCTTTTTTCATGGTTTTCGGGGGGGCCCTGATTTCGAATCTTTTTTTTTTAATTCCAAGATGGCGGTTCTCTGTATGAAGATCGTCGGGTCGGATTCAATTTAAAGGTTGTTTGAAATCCAGAGATAACCTAAAAATGAAGATGAGTATCGTTTTTAGGCGTAAAGGCGTCCAAATTTCAATAAATAAAGTAATCACAAGATCTCATAAAATGAGATGGGTATCGTTTTTCAGAATGCGTTATTTCGAATTAAGAGTTTATTTTCAATCCAAGATGGCGGACACACATATGATTTTAAAAAATTAAAGCGTTTAAAGGGTTTTGGGTGACGTGTTTTCGAATATAGAGTTTATATTTGAAATCCAACTTGACGGACGCACCTTTTTTTCAATCTAAGAGTAAATTTCATGCGTCGGAACCTGCCACACACATAATTTAAAAAAATAATATGTCCCTGTATTTTTCAAGGGGGTTAGAAGTCCTCCAATTAAATTTTAACGAGTTAATTGTTTAAAAACGGATAAACAAAAAATATATCAAATACCTACCCTGAAGCACTTGAAAAATAAAGTCATACCATAAAATATATATAACATTTACACTATACCTTTAACATACGAGTATACACATTTATACGAGTTTATTCATTTTCATAAATCATTTATCATCAGAAAGAAAATAACAAAGCATTCCCGCCAATTCCCAAAGAAACGAGATAAATCTTGTCATTTCAATCGATATTTCAACAATCTACCTGCTCGGAGCAACGCGACGGGTAATGCAGCTAGTTTTAACCTAAAAATAATAATACATGTTTAATAAAGCTTATTGTGATAAAAAACTGATAAAATAAATTTACGAACAATAATAATTACAAGAGACATTTCCTTTTTCTTACTTAAAATAAAAACGAAGGGAATTTAAACATTGTATTTTCTCGCATTGAGTCGTTCTTTTACGAAATCGTAAATCTCAAAAAATAGTTCACAGAATTCGCTGCAATTGTATGAAAGTATACAATTGATTATACTATGTATTGTTAAAATTTTAACTAAAAAGTCGTATTTAATTAAAAAAATATCCACTCATCATCATACCATATCCGCTCTATGTGGAGCATATGTTATCCACAAACTGCCTCCAGGCCAAGCGATTGGCCGCCAGCTCCCGTGCATCCTCCCAAGTGAAGTCCATGTCCCGCAGCTCTGACGCGAACTGCCGACGAACTGTCAACAGTGGACGACCAGGACGCCGAGAACCTGATGCCTTGTAAAATAGGCAAGCATGGTTAAGGCTCTTGGGAGGCATACGTAGTATATGGCCTAGCCAGCCGAAACGCCTTCGCTGGATGACAGTAGATACCAAGGGTTTCTGTGTCCGTTGCCTAACTTCTGTGTTCCTTACAAAGTCAAACCACCGCACACCTAATATTCTTCTATGACGCTATTTCTCAAAACTCAGAAGTCTGCTATTTTGGGCCCTGGTTAGGTGCCATGATTCGCAGCCATAGAGGAGAACAGATGTGATGCAGGCGTTATAAAGGTGGAATTTTGTTCTAACCGAGTAAACATCCGATCTCCAGACAGCTTTCATACTGTTGAATGCGGCGCCCGCTACTCCAAGCCGCACTCCATGTCATGTACGCTCCCAGGTATTTGAAGCTCTCGACCCTTTCGATGACTTGTCCCGACAAAGCCAGGGGGATCTGGGCATCTTAAACCCATGCACGTGGAGTGCCAATTTAGACCAATGTACCAATACAGACCATTTTCCACGATAAGTTACAGGTTAGGAAACGGTAGTTTCGGTATTAATTTTATATTAAGTATTTGGGTATTAATTGAATGGAAATCCTAAAAAATAAAAATAACACGCACCGTAAAATTGGTTATATTAAAAACATTTGATTTTCGACCTTACCAATTATTAGACACTGAAAATGGAGTCACCTGTTATTTGATTGTATTTTTCCAATTATAAAAAAAAATGTTTAGTAACTAAGTTGTACAAATAAACTGTCAAGGAAATGAATTTTCTTTATCGCTAGTTAATTTGTTTTCCGATTCAGCGACTATTCTGATAATTATTGTTTTATTTATTTCCTTTGGAAAGTAACTACGTCGTTGGTTGGAAGAAACAACAGAAAAGTAGTTACTCTTATTTATGTTTTCCTCTGATAGTCCCAAATAAATGGGCGTGCATTAGCAAGCGATGATCGTTACTGCCGTTATCTGAGTTTTGTGTACTTCTAATGGCTTCGTTAATAAAATAAAGATATATGTATTTGTAATAAATGATTCCCATTAATATTGAATAATTAGACACTATAATTGAACTCGGATACCAATTTTTTTTTTTATAAACACAAAAAATCATCATTTCACCTTTTATCCTTAAAATGGTAAAAATACTATAAGTAACTCATATTTGAATTTCGAGAAATTTCTGGCTTTAAGTAATTATTTTTCATTTTGTTTGAATAGTAAAAACCTATATTATGCTTATCAAAAGAGGCTAATTGGCAGTGCATAATGGAGTTCTGGTACCAACCCTTATGTATGGAAGCGAAGCATGGAGTTGGAAAAATAAGGATGAAAGTATATTGAATGCAGTTGAAATGCGATCTCTCAGGCGAATGTGTGGTTAAACTGTGTATGATAGGTGCACTAATGTTGAAATTAGAGCAGAATGCAAGGCTGAGATAAGCATTATCGACAAAATTAAGAAAAGTCTTTTACGTTGGTTCGGTCATGTAGAGCGAATGGATGATGAAAGAACGGCTAAAAAAATATATGATGCAACTGTGCCTGGATGTAGAAGTCAAAGAAGGGCGAGAAAGACATGGTATGATCAAGTAAAACTAGTGCTTGAAAGTGGGCATGTAAGAAGTCGGAATAATCGACGCGCGTGCATGAGAAGATGTATGAATGTGGAGGAAGCAAGAGAAGTATGCCAGGACAGAGTGGTGTGGCGTTCTATCCTCTCTGCCTACCCCTTCGGGGAAATGGCGTGATGGTTAGTTAGTTAGTTAGTTAGTTATATTTTTAAAAAAAATATTATTTATTTTTTTACATTCCTTGTATTGAGAAAAATAATGTTACACGTTGATACACAAGTAGAATTGACTGAGAATTTTATTGTACTGAGATAAAACATCTGTAACCAGAAGTTATAAAATTAATGTAAATAAAAACTACACATAAATATTACAAGCGGTAAATCAAGTTTTAGGATTGTACATTTTTTTGTGGCTTCCTTTCTGCGAATCACAAAATGTTGGCAAATTTCCCGCAGAACGCTTTGTGGAAAAAGTGATATATCGTGAGGTCTTTAATCACGGGTAATGAGCCGAGAAAAAAGCAAGAGTTAATGAATTGTTCTGTCGCTATTTGGATTACACAGTAATGCCTGCAATATATTATCATTCCTGTTGTATGTACCGAATAAGATTTTAATTATCTAATTGTTTGGAAGTAAATTGTTTAGATGTTGCAAATTGACAAATAATAGAAAATTATCAAATCTACTAGAGATACTCGTAGCTAGAGATAGTCGAAAAAAAAACATTGTTTCAGTTAATTTTTCCAAAAGATATTTGAAATAACTAACAAATAGCTTTTACGATGTTTTGGTCATATGGAGCGAATGAGTGATGAAAGAAAGGCTAAAAGAAGTTTAAATGCAAGTGGCCTGGATGTAGAAGTCAAGGAAGGCCGAGAAAGACATGTCATGACCAAGTACAAGTACTTGAAAGTGGACATGTGAAAAGTCGGAATAATCGGCGTATGTGCATGAGAAGATGTATGAATGTAGAGGAAGCAAAGGAAGTATGTCAGGAAAGAGTGGTATGGCATTCTATCCTCTCTGCCTACCCCTACGGGGAAATGGCATGATGGTTAGTTAGTTATCTTTCTTAAACATGTATAATAATTCTGAATGAATTAAAGCTTTGTCTAAACATTTGTACTTACTATTTACAATTCATCTTAGATTTATTTCACGACTACGTACGACGTTCAGCCTAAAATTTTGAAGTTTTACGAACTTTTGGAGACAACTTGTGATTATAATAGGATAAATAATACTTTAATTGATAAATATTATAACATTATATAATATTACACTACTTTTTCGTTGATGTTAATATATAATAATATCAAGGTTAAAAGAACATTTTTCAGTAAGTTTCTACAGTTTACACACCAAATTAACCAATTAATTACAAACTTATGATATAACATTTAAGTTGTTTACGTTAGCTAAGAGTTGAGCTCTTGGGATGCACAATGTCGGTGGCCATAATCAAACTTAAGTGCTTACTTAGTGCAAATTATCTATCCACTTACACAATGCACACGTTACAGAGCGGCAAATAAAGGATATAAGGGATGCTGAGGGTGGGATTATTAAGCAAAATTTTGATATTAAGTCGCCATAATTTTACTCATCAATAAAGGTGTACTAAAAAAATGCTATACCCACGATAGGCAAAAAGCGGTGAAACTCATACTCTGTACCATACAGGTATAATTAAAAAAGGCTAGTTATGGCTATATGGTCTGTTTGGATTACACTTATAACTGTTAGTTGTAGAAAAAAAACTGTAATTGTAATTGATCAAATATGTAAATACAATGTATTTAATTGGAATGCTTTGATCGCGTAATCTGTGGGCGGAAAAACAATAGTCGGAATTATTTGCCCGTATTGGCGACGCGGAATTACCATGAGAGCCCCGCTCTAAATCCATTAGGAATCCCGATCACTATTCGCCGCCAAACAAAGAAACAATGCCGGGCTATTCCTGCTGGTACTTCCTATACTAGTTGGTAGTATGTTGGTAGTATGTTTGGTAGTATGTTGGTAGTATGTTGGTAGTATGTTGGTAGTATGTTGGTAGTATGTTGGTAGTTGGTGGCTGCTGGCTGCTGGCTTACACCTACTTTACCCGGAGTTATGTAGATACTTGTTTACTAGCGAACTTATAAAGGACAAACGTTATGTAAAACAATAATTCCGATCCAATGACCACCCGCAGACGATTTAGACACGTTATAACAAATTCAATAATTTCTACAATATTTAAATAGTTACAATTAAAAAGTTACATTTTTTTGCACGCTACTTTCATTAGGAGGACATAGAAAAAAAACCTGATTAAACTAATATAGTTATAATGCAGTTTAATAGGATTTTTTTAGCCAATAAAAATTGTTTAGTAAAATAATATATGTTATTTATAAAGTGTAGAATTGTGATAATTTAAAAGCAAAAAAACATAAATAATGCTCGATCATTATCCTGAGAAAAATATTAAAAAACCCAGTTTAATAAACATTTTATTGTATTGGATTATAAAGAGATAAAAAGAATTAAGACTCCATAAATCCCTTTCAAATAAATAAACCTATTATTAACCATCCCCGTCCATGCCTTTATTATGTTGGGAAGATACTTGTTTAGATTTTTCCCTAATGCCGGAAACTGGAGTGCATTAAACATTCATACACGAAAATTGTCGGTCACGTACATTGTTTTTTGGGTCTCCTTTCGGAGATGCAAACCTTCTTCTACCTTACCGGCGGGAAAACCGCTGGAATTAAAAAATATCTGAATAAAACAAAAGGGAAAATGGACCCATTCAAAGCTATTAAACCGACGCTTTCACATGGTACGTTGCTTTTAATTTAGTCGCACGATTCCCCCACAACAGGAAATCATAAATTAGAAATTAAACAACCCTTTGTTCTGTCCGCACTCGATATAGCACACGGGTGTATTTGGGTTCTTGTACCAGTATATTGTATTACCTTCCTACCAGGTATCAAAAGCTTCAGAAGAATGTGATTTTAATTGGTACGTATTCAATTCTGATTGTTTTATTGTCAATCAACATAAGTCATACGTAAATCATTAAAAATCATCAATCAAAATGAAATTACCAAGCGAACTTTTAAATAAATCTCCAATACTTCTGGTATTAACACCCGTTTAAGATACCTATGTTTGCACGGTGATTAAAATTCATATTTCTGGATTAATAATTAACCGTTTACGAGTATAATAAAAATGTAAACTATATGCACAAAATATGAACCGATCATAATTTTGTGGCATTATAAACTTCTTAGCGTTATTTTAATAGGTCTACAAAATGTCAACCGATGACATTTAACGAATCATTAACAAAGTTCTTCGATATCGGAAATTGTAAAATCATAAATTTCCGGGATATTTTGATGATCGAATTATGTTACAATTACTAGCATTAATCTTCTTCGCAGACAATTTAACAAAGACTGTTATGCTTCCCAAAAAATATATTTAAAATCTTCCCTTTACATTCCAATGAATCTTGATAATCTTGATAATCAATGATCTTGATAGTATGTTGATATTGCAACATCGCCAATCGCCATGATATAATTTTTTCCCATAATCTACATATTATTATTATTATATATCTATTCAAGAACCCAAGAGAATTTTAATTACACAACGTTATTAAAATAACATTTTCATACCTCATAAACATCCCAACAAACGTGGTTTTAAATTTATATATATATTTTTTTTTTTTTTTTTGTTTGTATTATACGAGTATCCTACAATTTATTTTGTATCATCTCCATAATACGTAAATTTTGAAAAAAGACTTAAAGTTACTTAAAGTCATGTGTATTTGTATTGTAGAATTAGTTTTCTCTACCCCTTTCTTGGTTTAGAGTTAGGGTTCGGCAAGCCGTACCCCGCCGCAGGCCATTTCCCAAGCCCGACAAATTTTGCGGTTCTACTGATGTTACTATGTTCACCAGTTCACCTGAAAACTTTAGTGGTTTCTGAAGAAAAACACATGGATTTCGTAAACTTTCGTCCATATTGCGTGTGTCCTTACCTAACTTGGAGAGATTTTGTGGCTTTGCGTATATTGCCAAAGGTAAAAGTTTCTCAACGCCAAGAAAAGTGAGCGGCTGGTGAGTTAAATGCTCTAAGAAAATAAATATATTTTACCTCACATATTCGCACGTAGGTGCTGGGTGTTTTACATAAAATGCGTTATATTTTTCACAAGGAGTATGTTGTTTGTATACTTAAAAAAATCGAATGTAAGGAAAATAAGTCATGTAAAGATAAGTTCTACAATTTTTTTTTAAAAACTAACCCCAAATTTTTAAAGTAATATAACATATTATATGAAATTGTTATTTGTACAGCAAAAATGCCTTTGTGTTAACCATATTGCAATTGATTTAAAATTCTTTATTCTGAATAAAACTAACAAGCTCCATCTGCTTCAAGCCTTTCACTGAATTACTTCTGATTAACTAAAGTCGTGTTAATTTCAAGAGCATTTTTAAGGAATATTGCATATAAATATGCCAAAGTACCAATAACTGAAAAATACCCTTTTTTAAATCATCTAAATTTTTTTACACAGAAAACAAAATTATATGACCTGGAAATATTTAATTTCCAGATAACAGGATTGTAAATTTCATTTCGAAGAGACTGAAACGTCTTTTCTTTACTGAATTATTCTCAGAATAATTACATATAACCTTAACATAAATCAAAATGACTAACGTAAGTTTGTGACGTCAAACAAATCAATCTATGTGAGTCACGTAAGAGGCTAAACGTGAACTTTACTACCCCAGTGGGTAGTGAGTAAGTACTGTGGAAGGTATGATGTCACGCTTGTACAGCGCGGCCTATTAGGTGCGATTAGGGGACGATTTGCCCTTTCGGGCCCAATGAAGGGTAGAACATAAAATACGGTCAGTGAGCTCAGACCAGAGCCCGCCATTATATGTAGCAGAATCTTGTATTGAAATAAAAATTCATCGACAAAAACAAATAGGTTGAAAATAATCCTATATTACTACGTCTTCGAAACCACGCTGAAAATATACATAAAAATATATATTAAATAAAGTCTTAATTTTTTTATATATTTTTTAAATTGGTACACCAAGTAGTATAGTGCGAAATGTATCGCGATTATTATTTTTTACATGTCTTACGCTTCATTCCAGTGCAAGGTGTCATAATTGAAATAATGTGAAAATCATTCCATTGCAAGAAACTTAGTAGCCAACGTGACAACCTTAGCCATAAGGTGGACTATTTATTTATTTATTTATTGACGGACAGAGTCCATTATATTGATCTACAACTACCACTAACACATCCAATGGTGCAAAAGGCACTGCGTCGGTATCGAATCACAGAAGTTATTTTGTTTTTATTACGCCAAAATGGTATTTTTTTAGGAACTTATAATTTTCCTAGAAATAATTGATTATTTGAGAAATGAACAAGAAATGAATCATTGAATTTAGTATGCGTAAAGCATAGAATTTGTTCACAAAATTACGCTGGTAACAGTGAATCATTCTAACCAGCCGCAGCCCCACCAAATGGAAATAATATATTCAACGCGATTATAATAAATTACTTTTCAAAATTTAAATATATAAAGTACCCAACTTGCAAAAACAAGTTGTATGAGTAATATGGATAGGTAATGCATAAAAAATCATTATCATCATACCATATGCACTCCCTATGTAAAAAATACTAAATGTATATTAAATTAAATACATATTATATTAAATTAGTGATGTAAGCCACTATATCAAAGTTACATTTTTTATGCATTTTTTTTATCTTAAAGAAAATCTGTAGAATAAAATATGTTTAGTTTAATGATATGTTATGTTATGTGCTTATTTGCACATATTATTTCAATTTGCAAATACTATTTTCAATGAAGCCTAAGCGATAAATTAGAAATTAGTCGTGGCAGAGTGGGGAATTAAACCGGGGATGTCTAGACTCAAAGACCGCGCTCTACCACTGGGCCACGCCCAACCATATAATATATAAATAATTACTTTTCAAAATAATATTCATATTAAAAATAATAGAGTGCTTTTATCTTTACTGTAACTTCTGCAGAATTTTGTAATTAAATTGTTTCATTTCGCGTACTTTTTCCGTGATTCGTATTATTGTCTTTATTTTGAAATAATTACATTTTCGCATTTTAAGAATGAATCGGTCCAAATTTTTTATTGATTCCCCTATTAAATTATAGAATCTAGAATATGGAGACACTGATAACATTGTAGTTTATAGAAATATTATTTCGAAGTTATTGACAGATAATTACACATTTTACGAGGTAAAGAGTAATATTTTATCAAAATATACATTTTACTAAAAACATTAGTAATAAACTCTTAAAAATAATAATGTCACAATATAATATATTCACAAATATGTATTTTAACTTATGTACAATGCAGATCTTAGAAAAATTACAAACAAGTTTTGTCATAAGATTCTGAGAAAATAGTAATATAACCATTTTAATTTGCTTCGAAGTTGCTTTTACAACCTCACACAAGTATATTATTTAATTTTTGTACTACGATAATAATATACAAATGCAACCATTTTTGAAAGGGTGGGGGGGAAACTATATCAAAATAAACACGTTTTTATTCATCCCTTCACACTATAGTACACTTTATCCTATCGTGATTCACACTTTATGTTATTTGATGTGTAAACAGCACACCTTAGGTATTAAATCCTTCTTTCCGTTTCTCCCATATCCCGGCAAGCATTGTGCCTTACTCCCATCCACCTGAGATGCTGTAAATAACAGTGAGTAATCTGCTCTTATGCAAAGTAGACGTTTTCCTTGTACTTGCTTCATTCAGACAGCTCAAAACACCTGAAATTTATTCCTTTATACTCACTCGCAAATATTTCATTGTCATAGGCTTACTATTTACGTTTAATACTTCTTGTTTTGTTCTCTGTACAAGGTTTATGATGTGTGACAAAAACTTTAAAACGACTTTTGATATTCTTAGGCTGGGCTGTTTGATCTAAAATAAAAAAAATATTTAAGAGACTTTTAGTATGGAGATAAAAACAAATTTTCAACATTTTAACTATTACCGGTCGTGACCCCTAACTTCGCCTGTAAACACTAACTTCGCCTATTTTAAAGAAAATTTAAATTTACTTAAAATGTATATGACTACCTATGCATAAAACTACCAAGTTCAAACCAATGTTTATTCCTGGCAACATTTTAACGATCAAAACGTTGCTAACTTCACTTCACTGTTGACACAACGCATTTTTTCGATGAATGGAATGCAACTTAGATTACAACACGGAAGAAACTTTGATTTGTGTGGATTACAGACAGCAGGTAAGGCTGAACTTTTTAGTGTATGATGATCAATTTTTATCCCTCTTTCAGACAAAGCATTTGTTTTTATGATAAGTTATGTATTTAAAGAGTAATCGAAAGAAATAGCGCTTATGGAACCGTGGTGGCCATGTTGATACCAATCTTCGCCTACCTCTAGGGTTGTCACTTTATTCGAACGCTATTTATGTGCCTATTGTATATCTTATATAAAGCAAAGTAGTGTAGGTATATTAGTAATTGCACTATTTTTATTTACGTTAGCGCATTTTCTGTGTATGCATTTCAACAAATGTATGGAAACAACTTCAAACTGGTGCCAAACTTCGCCTGCATCGTTTTCTTTCAAAAATCGACTCTACAGCAGTGAATATTAAGTTCAATTTCATTTAACAAGCTGTTCAACATTTTTGACAATGACATTTATGAACATATATATGTATCTATATCATTAAACACAAGGCAGGCGAAGATAGAAAACAATGTCCGAACTTCGCCTACTACACTTGCATCGTTTTTCATTCGTTTTTATTAACTATGATTAAGTGTCGATGCTCTTTAGCTGTAGCATTAGATAAGTTGAAACGGTTTTTACTGAGTGTAATCTAATATCCTCCACAATTTAAGAGCACGTTAGTAAAATGTGTCAAATACCAGGCGAAGTTAGGGGTCACGACGGTACTTCGGATTGTTAACTTTTACTAACGATCCAACAACCCAGCCTTAGTAAAATATATCGAGATATATAAGTAAGGAACGTAAATCCAATATTTAGTTTTATTTGTTCATCTGAATATTATTACACGAGTATAAAATATTGTAACATTGAGATTTTCAAAGATAAAAGTACCTTTAAACACTAAGTTGGTTTTCAAAGCATTCAAGTACAAGTTTTATCCAGCGGTTATGGTTGGTTGGATGAACAATGTTTTAGTGTATTCTAATTCTTGTAGAAAAACACAATTCTACTTATGTAATGTATGTATCAGTTGTTATCAGTTACTTGTATCAGTTTTCGTTGATATTCCAACAGAATACGAGAAGTTTGAGAAAATAACATTTATACTTACAGAAGCATTTGAATGGCTTAATCTATCATTGAAGTATATATTTTTTCTAACATATTATTGATTTTTAAAAGAAAAAATGTTATTAGCAGTGAAAAACTACGAAACAGATACACACTAAAAGAAAAAAAAGTACATAGTTGAAGCGGTTGGTTTCTGTTTATAAATTGTTTTTCTAACCTGCGTAGAATTTTGTATTTAAATGTCCATGGATCACTGTGAAAAATGAGCTTTTTTCTTTTTTGCGATGCACATGGTAAATATTGAAAGATTTCAGCAGCCCAGGTAAGCTGAAGAAATCCAGTCCGCTCCTTGGGCTGGTGTCCACAGGATGTAGATTTGATTTACACTGAGACCCGTGGTCCCGCAACGACACATAAAATGTGAATTATAGCTCCTTATTTCCTCACATACCAAGCCTCAAGCTTACTTAAACAGAACGAAACTTGCAACTGGAAAATTGACAACATACAAAAAAGGAAACTCATCTCCATCATCTCTAGAATCCCACCCCTAAAAGCTAAGTGCTGTTTTCTACAGCGCCCTTAAATTGCTAGTGCTTTTCCATTTGAGCTCTCTTGGAGACTTGGATGTAAGCGCTTCGAGAATCTAGACCACTTCCGGAATATCCTTAAATCATACATCAAATGTGGGGAAATAAAATTTATTTATATTGCAATAATAAAAATGACCCTTCCACAAATGTATTTTTATGACTATGTATTTGTAAGTAATATTTATTAGTGGTTTCCTACGGGAATGTTTCCTTGGTCAATTTTGTATTTGCCCCACATTTCTATTTCACAGGTAGAGGGAACATTATAAACATAATTTATTACAAGTCCTTTGAATGCACGCTTCTGCAAACTTATTTATTGAATTTGGTTTTGCGGGATTACAGGAATTTAAAAAACCGACAAATTTATTTATAACTGTTTGCTTTTAAAGGCTCAGAGTCATATTTTCATACACGCCCGTGAAAAGGATAAAATATTTAACTTAGAATTTTTATTTTTCAATAATAAAATTACGAATTTATTGGGCTATGTAATTTTTAGTTACATTAGTATTTTTTCATAAAAACATACTAAAATTCAATACATCATAAAGAAAAGTGATAGATATCCTCCATACCCACGAGTACCAACAATATATTTTTTCCTTCTTCAATCACTTGACATTGGAAAATACTAAAAGTAAATTGCCATAAATTAAAGAAAAGGTGTTTATAAATAAACAATTAAATACCATGTATACATTTGTACGAGAAAGTATGCAGAAAGCAATACGCGAGGTTCTGATGACCTATTCTTAAATCGTTTATCACATTGAAGGGTGTTATTTAACTGTGCTCTGAATGTGTCAAGATGAATCGGGGAACACTTTGAATGAAACTAGTTACTAGTTACCTGCTGGCTGCCAGTATAGTAATATAAATCTCTACGGCGACACGCAAACAACTGCACTTATGGACCATTGTTAAAGTGGCCAACAATTTATTGTACTAAAGGTTATTCTGATGGTCGTATTCCCTTCAGCTATAACTGAATCTGATGTTGAATAAGATTTGTAATCATGCCTCTGAGAAAAAGGTCACTGTTCAGTTACTAAGCAATATTTGAAATATTAGTAAAAATATTTGAAGAAAATACCTACATTTACATTTTTACTCAATACATCTTGTAGGTTTTGAATGAAGCGTGTAAATTCAAAAGCTCTCTGTATTATTTATTTATTTATTTTATTTAACTAAAGTGTACACATTAAGGCAATATATTTATGGTCCTGGACTGCCAAATAAGCTAAGAGCTGGGTATTGGCAGTCCTAAATTGTTATAAATATTAAAACATTACTTAAATTAAAACATTAAAACATTACATACCACGACGATATTTAAATTATTATGAATATTAAAACACTACATACTAATAAACTACTGAAATTATTATAAATTATTAAAACATAACAAACTGAATATGAATATGAAAAATTAATATTAAAACACTACATACTAATGAAATATTGAAATTATTATAATTAATAAAACATTACAACCTAAGAAAATATAAAAACTGTTATAAGATTAATACATTAAATACCAGAAAATATTGAAATTGTTATAAATATTAAAACATTACAAACTATGTATGATAATATTGAAATTATTATAAATATTAGAACTTTACATACCATGCAAGAGAATATTGAAATTAAAATACGAGTATAATATGCAAAGCAATAAAAGTCATAAATATAAAGCCAAATAATCAGACACTGAATATTTTTAAAACTATATTGAAAGTGTTATTAATATATTGAAATTGTTATGAATATTAAGACAATTATATAATAATGTAAACCCAATAATATTTACATAATTTTGTTTTAAGTACCAACCTTTACATTACTCCAATATTGATCATTCTGTTAAGCCTAAGACAATGAATTTTATATAAAATATTATACTATATCTCGTGCGGTTATTATTTTTATGTAGGTACCACCTTACAACATATTATACAAAATATAAACATCTATAATACTTGTTTCCTCACTCTTGATGTCCTCAGAAATTTATTTTGTACATTGTGTGCTCTTAATTGGTGCTATTTTATTACCTTGAAAAAATAATGACAATTTTATTGCATTAGAAGGAGTTGTCGACCAGCGAACCTGTCATAATTGTTAACAAATTAAAACATAATAAAAATTCTTTCCTATTCAAAAACAATTCTTAATGTAAAATAGCATCAATCTAATTTGCTTTCTTTTCGCTGTAATTAATATTTAAATTATTTAACTTTCAAAAACCAGTAAATTGAAAAATGCTACTTAAAATCATTTTATGTAAAAATATTTCTTCTATTATTATAACTCGTTCGTAAAATCATGATTGCTTACCCCTGCTCTCATTTAAATGTAATTAGTATACCTACCCCATTTGTATATAACATGCTAATTTGTAAAGCCTCTTACCAGTCTGACGATGCTAGCGATAGCGAAACCAGGTTACTGGAATAAACTATATAATTGGTCTAACTAAAAAGGTGTTTTATTTATTAATGTCAATTATACCTACATAGCTCTGTGTGCAATGTGTGTGTTTTCGATGTAAATCAAATTTTTAACGCTTTTTAGTACATACATCTGTGAAAAACGAAATTTTATGATATAATCTTTTTAAAATATATGTTAAAGTATTCATAAATATGAAAATGGATTCCACGAGGACATAAAAATTTGCCACCTTCGTTTAAATCACCTCAATAGAGACAATTTAAAAACAATAAGCTGCTATATTTGAATTTTGTCGTATTTAATTTTATAATAAAATGCTTCAGTAAAATTATGAACAGATTTCAGTATTTTATACTTTTCTATCGTAGTATTTCCGATCGTGTTATGCCGTCGGCGTCGCGCGTCGCTGGCGCGGGCGTCGCGTCGTGCCAGCATCGCGGGGTTTCAGGATCGATCGCGACATTACCAGGCGCATTGTGTATTATATTATTACTGGCGATTTGAGGCGATTTATCGTTCACCTCCGACTTGTCCCTTCCCACAAGGATACATAAAGTGCATTTAAATTACCCGCCATAAACACTTAGTTCGCGCGGGAAAGATGACGACACCCACACCGCGTGCTGGGCCGGTAACAATCAGAAACGATATTATCTTACTATTGTATTCATGTAGGGATGTGAATCTTCATCGCGTAAAACTATTATTATAGGTATGTACCTTAGAGTAATGACGCGCAGGCTATAGAGAGGCCCTTTCGCCGTTTCCCATAGAGCGGAAGCGTTGCAAATTTTTGGTTAGCGACAACTTCACTCTGCTAGCGGGTAATTGACACCGGTAATTGATTTCGACAAATAATTATTTTGATTTACATTGATTTTGGCATATATTGTCCTAACATGGGTATTATTTGTATAAAAACTTTCCTTTTATCAACATATTTACATTATTTACCAGTTTTTCTTAATTTAGGTGATCAATTTGTAAATTAAAGTATGTTTACTGTTGATAGGGACAGTTGATTACTGTCGATATGCCAAGGCCGCATTAGGCATTTGTAAAACATTGGCATTTGTTTTGCTGCAAACTATAGCCAACTTCGTGTTTGACAATCATTTTTTGTCAAACACGAAGTTGGCTATAGTTTTTTGACCGTTAGGGCCCCTCTATAGCCTGCGCGTCATTACTCTAAGGTATGTACACACAAAAAACGTTTTTACGTTACTTAATCATTATGTATTTATCGTATTCAGTTTAAAATGAGTAAATTGGTAAATACTATTTTAATTTTTGTATCCCTCCAAAGATGAGGTAGAATTTTTTAAAATTTAGGAATATGGATATTCGAGCGTTTACAGGGCTTATGAACTGTCATTGGCTGGGTTAAGTGGCCACTTTATGTAGGAACTACAACATTCCCCATTCCGCTTATTAGCGAATATCCACACCAGGTAACATTTTTGATTCTGTATATATGCTACAAATCGAGAATCATCCACCAGCGAGTTGAAAGCTCCATCTATGCATTGATATTGAAGTTAAGTATTTATTAGCAAATTACTTTATTTTTATGACGAGTTAAATTAAGTACTAGTAATCGCCTGCAGATGACTCTGCAATTTATTAAACTTATATTTAAGAAGCTAATATGTATTGTGACAGTCGATACCTATCGTGCTTTTAGTGTTTTTTATGATTTTGGTATTTTTTTTCTTCCTAGTTTTTATGTGTAATATTTACAATCAATAACCTTTGTATGAGTACCTTTACATGTCTACATTGAAATAAAGTACTACTTACATACTTACATACCAATTGAATTCAAAGAAGCTAATTTAAAAAAAATACTGACCAAAATATTTTTTTCATTTCGACTAGCTTCAAAACTAAAGCGTAGAGTGTTTTTTATTCAGAAGCGTTGGATAATTTTAAAGGTGAAAGTGTAGGAATTTTACCTTGAGGTTAAACATTCCCTGCAAATTTCGATCATAATTAGACATTAACATTATTCACAGGTTATATATTTTATTTAAGCACAAAATAAAGAAAATTAATAATTGAAAAAAGAGCTGTATTAAAAGAATAGAAAAATTTGATTGATCGGCAATTTTTCCCCTTAGTTTCACTCTAATTTCTGTATATATTTCCATAGCTTATGAAACCAAAATGAAACTCAAACAAACGCTACCAGAATGGCGCAGTTGTGGCGACAAGTGCAAGTTAGTGTGGAGTGTGGATGCTGCATTTCCTCTATCCTAGTTCCGTAATGGAATCAGGTGTAGTTTTGTGGATTCGCCATTATGTAGTTCAGAGTTCAAAACACTTTCCTACAAACGAGGAGGAAGCATTTGCGTAGCACCTATTCAAGAGAGAAATCATTGTATTATAAACCTGCATAATGTAAATCCTTTCAATCATTATATCTACGTTTTATGCAGCTATTCAATATCGAATAAATAACATATTTTATGAATTCTGTTACTGCCTTAACAGTCGTGTTTCCGGAGAACTTGTTAAACAAATTTATAAAATATTTTTTTGTTAGTAATTAAGTTAAAATTTATTGCACAACTATCTGTGGTTTCTTGTAGTTGAAATATTTGCGATGGAATATGAATAAAAATGAATAAAAAAGAATTCCCCAAATGACAACAACATATTATATCATGGTGTGAAAAATTTCACATAGCCCTCATGGACTCTGAATTGGAAGATGGAGGAAAATTTGTACTAAGTACTTATTATTTCTACAAAATTAGGTCCACGTGCCGCAGCTCTGACGCAAAACGCCGACGGATTGTTCACCAGACTGGTGGACCTGACTGGAAGGATGTACGGCAGCCGATCGCTTAACTTGGAGGCAGTTTGTGGAATCCATATACTCCGTATATATACTGTATGATGATATTGTGATGCGAAATTTTAAAAAATTGTGTAGAATTTTGATAAAAAGTTGAATATGAACAGAATGCAAACGTCAAAGGTGATATATTCCAGATTTGAGTGCAAGTAGGACCACTTTTTTACCTATAGCTTACTAACTAACCATTACGTCATTAGTGTGTGGAATTTAGGTGTTTGTCATGATAGTAAACTACTCTTCGACACCCATATTGACAGCATCATAAAAAAGCCTCCGGGCACTTGGCTTTGTGATGCGTAGCTCTACCTCGTTCACCAAGCAAAGACACTAAAATCCTATACCTGTACGTTTGTACGAAGTAATTTAGAATATGTCATCCCAAATATGGAATCGTATACAATATTCACATATCGCGGCTCGAAAATATACAAAAAGAGATTTGTCATGGTACATGTGTTATCACTTAAAACTCGAAATAAATACTGTCCGATATCCTCAAATATGCAAAAAACATCACCGTGATTATCACATCATTAATAAGCGTCGTGAAATAGCCGATATAGTTTTCCTCAATCAAAAATAGCCTCTGGAGCAATAGACTATCCGGAACTACTGTCTAAACTTTCCATAAATATTCCCCGTAAAAACCTTTTGTAACAACCCTCTTCTTCATACCCCTCTGGAACATACTAACCATAGAAAAAAATCGTATATATGGCGAGCCTCCAATAACTTTAATAAAATATATGGAACATTGAATATAGATCTATTTGAGAATAACCATGGTGATGTGCGGCGTTTGCTTTCCGAGTGAAATCACACTTTGTTGATCACATTTTGTTGATTTAGCATTTTTTTTCTCTTTCTTTTCTAACTTTTAACTCACTTTTATGTAAATATAATTTATTTTGTGTCTTTTCACCAGTCGATGGCGAGAGAGAACGTTTACTCCCGCGTATTCACTCGTATTGCCCATTTAAGTGGCTGGCGGTACTTTACGTCCATTGTGAACCTTTTCTATTTCCAACATCCCCTAGCGTACTTCCGTGAGATGCAATGCTTGCACATACTTCACGACTCTCATAACTACTTTTACTTACGACCAAACGTCGAACATAAAAACTTCATGATGAAGCTATTTTCTTGTATTTGTTGAAATAGCAATTTAAATTTACATAAAAAGCCCTATAAAGCACCTCTGAAAATTAAAGAAAAAATACCGATAATATTTTTAAATCACCCAAAGTGCACACAATTTTTTAAACAAAAAAAATATTCATTTGAAACACATAATTTAAGAATGAAATTTTAATTTTATTTAGGTGAGTGCAAAATTAGCAAGTAATTTTAGGGTTATGATTTTTTATTAATGTTTGATTTCGTTTGGCCATCGATTTTTTCATTATTAAATTATCAAGATTATGTATCCCATACTGGGGGACCAATGCAGTGTTCTATGCACCATTCAGAGGTGAATGAAAGAAAAACCAATATAAATTACGATATAAGTAATTTTACTGCAGATATCGGAACATGTGAAATTCTTAAATGTGTTCCTATTCAATAATGGACGGAATGGAAGCAGATTGGATTTACTCGTATGCATTTTCTATTAAAGTTCTTTACCAAAATGGTCACGGAAGAGAAAAACACGTTATTACAATTGAATTTTACGAAGTTTCCGTATACACCTGTAGTCGAGTACATATTTATAACGTTTTAGATTGCACTAAATGCAGACAATTCAGTAAATTGGTTTTTATAAAATAGTTTTCTTATTCTACTAAGCACTTTTCGTGATTTCGAATTTTTATGGGAGTTGGATCGTTAAAAATACATAAATTTGCCATTTCACGCCAATCAAAAAATGATCTTATTGAGAAAACTAATGCTTATACCCAAGAGCTCCTTAAAATAAATAAAAATACATAAGAAATCCCAAGGTATAAGTATATAAAAAGAAACTTAGAAAATCACACTTTAGGAGATTTTAAATATTCAATATTTTTGCCTATTTTTTTTCCGAGGATTTTCATTACTCTTTATATTTATGTAGTTAAATTATTTAAAAAGAAGCCATTAAGTACAAAATCACCAGTTCTCCATTTTTCCTTATCCTCAAAATGCTTTTTTTTTGCTTTGTTATATTTGCAATAATATTCTTCAAGTATTTATCTCTTCCGTAGGATGGTCATCATGGTTAAGAAGAGACAGCTTAGGTTCAGGCTCTTCCGAGGCATCCGGAGTACATGCCCAAGCCAGGTCCAACGCCGCATCTTCACGACTTTAGTTATTGGAGGTTGCTGCGTCCTTTCCCTAACTTCAGCGATGGTTATGAAGTCAAACCACGTAATGCCTAGAAACCTTCTCAGACACTTATTCTCAAAACTCAACAAGCGAGCTTCTGAGCTTTTGTGAGGTGCCAGGATTCGCATCCATAAAGGAGCACCGGCACTGTGCATTCAGCGGAGCTGATGGGTGCGGGCCTGACGTGGGAGGAGGCGAGAGAGCTGGCTGGTGACAGGGTCTCCTGGAGGGATCTAGTGATGTTCACATGCTGACATGCTCCACATAGGAGCGAACGTGGCGAAAGAAGACGAAAATTTATCTTTTATATTCTGTCATTTACTCCCGAAGTGCAAATATTAATGCGACCTACGCGATACAAAAATGACCTACGCGAGACTGGTCTATTACTCAAATTGCAAACTGCAGTTTATAAATAAATAGTACTAATCCTTATCCGCACCCAATAGTGCATAGGGCACTGCATTTATACACCAAGTACCGTGAATTTTGATAATTTGTTACATAAAGTGAGATGATCCATCTACGCGCTCAGCGCCATTCTAAGGTATCCTATATATGACATTTATATTAGACAATAATTATGTTCAAACATCGATAAATATTTATGTTTTCCATACGTAATTAAGTTAGGTACATTTGCACCCTTTTGACATGCCTACGTAAACAACCACGGTTAGGGGTCTATGCGTTTATGTGCATGACATAGTGTAGAATGCATGTATTTATATTATTATGCATATAATGCAATCATGTCCACTAAATCAGTCTACCTGTATAATACCTGCAATGCTTTTGACATGTACCTACTTATTGCATACATAAACTAGAAATTGTATTTACTCATCCACGTAAAATATTAACTGTTCAAAATGTTAATACAGGTAAAATAATATGATACTACGATAGAACGTTTTCATTGATAAAATATCACGTTTTTTAAATTAATTTTTCCATTTGTTTTTTAAATTTATTCTGTCTTCCTCATGGTATGGCGGTAGCGCGTTTGGCTGTCATGCATGAGGTCACAGGCTCGATTCTCGATGGGGGTCAATATAAAATAATTATTTGAATGTGATTTTCACAAAAAAATATTTCATATGTGGCTTGATCTGACGCTGGAGCGTAAGACTGATCATTTTGCCTTTGATCTAATAAATGATCAAGATTCACTGCGCTTGGTTTACCAATGCAGTGCCTTATGCACCAATAGGGTGCGGATAAGGGAGAGTGATGGTAGTTTTTTTTTCTCAGAAAAATATATTAATACTGAGAAGAAGAAATAGACGTATAACCCTTTTTTATAAATTGGAGTCAATTATGCTTTTTAAAAAAACTGTCATAAGCAATTGGTTATCGATTAAACAGTCTAAATGTTTTTAATCAGGGGGATGAAAACAGGATTAGTCCAAAAGCTAAGCGAAAGAGTAGTTTGCCGTTCGTTAAAAATAAATTTATGACACAAGGTTTAATTTAACCGTAACACCCATGGGTATAACACCAGAATCAAAAATAGTTTGAAGACAATCAATACATCTAATATATGTACTTAGAACTGTATAATGTGCAAAGGATTAAAAAAATATTATAAACTCCCTGATACCGTTAAAAAAGTAAACGGAATAAATGAATTAAGAAGGCACCTCTGTAGTAAAATACTAATATAAGTACTTTTAAATGTTATTTATTTATTTGTTCTTAAAATAGTACATACTATTTTTTTACGGATGTCCTAATATTTAAACACTTATTAGTTTGTACAAATAGCAAAACCTTAAACATATTTATTTAATATTAATTGAGATATATTTTCTTAATCTAGACTTAAATAAAGACATTTTTTTTTTTTTTATTATCTCTTCTGGAATTTCTTCATACATTTTCACTGCTCAGTGCATCAAAGAATTTTGCGACTCAGCTTTTTTCCTTTTTTAAACAAAAAAGAAAACTGACGAAATTTTATTGGTTCTACTATAATTTATCAATGGTTTTCGAACTTAAATCAAAATCGTATTACTATATTACTACCCTTGTTTCTCTCGACAATTCTTCAAATTTCAAATATAAAATCCTTGAAAATATTTGCAAACATACAAGTACACGCCGCCGTAGTAAAAGAAAACTATAAACATTCTCGCTGCACAATAGATTAGAAAAAAGCGAAAATAAAACAAGATTTAAATTTTTGATTTAACAAAAATGCTGAAGTTAGATGTTTTCTAAATTGCTTGAAAAACAGAAGTGAAAATCAGTTTACGCAATTTTTAACTTCAAGAAATTAAGTTATTTTAATTTAATTTTATTTTTAAATGAGCAATAAAAATAAATATTTTGATCGGATCAGTTTACAGTTTCATAATATCATTTTGATAATTTTTTAAGACATTTTATTTTATTTGTGTAGAAATAGGAATTTGAAAAAAGTATAATATAAAACAATACATTAATAATTTAACTAATGTAGTGAAGAATGAAGCTTTCAGTCTATCGGAATTCACCTGAGATTACTTTGAAATCACATACAATTTTACAGAATGCAAGAGTAGTATAAAAGTACACAAACATTAAGTATTGTTTCAAACACTTGGTTCCTCATTCTTGCTGTCTTCAGAAATTTATTTCATACATTGTGCTGTGCACTTAATTGGTCCTATGTCATGTACCTAAATTGTCTTGAAATACGGGAATCAATAAAATCTTTGAAGTCGGTTTGGACTGCCCATCGGAGTTGAATTTTTTCCCTTGCAAGAAGTTATCCAAATTTCGAAAAAAATAGTAATCTGTTGGGGCAAGGTCCGGAGAGTAGGGTGGATGTCTTAGACATTCCAATTGAAGCTCTCCTAATTTGGTAGCCGTCTGTTGTGCAGTGTGTGGTCTAGCGTTATCATGAAGCAGCAGTGGCCTAGAGCGATTAACCAGCCTCGGTTGTTTAGCAGCTAGCTTTTCCATCATGGTTTGCAGTTGCTGACAATAGACATCTGCCGTAATCGTCTGGCCAGATTTAAGAAAACTGTAGTAAACGACACCAGCACTAGTCCACCAAACGCTCACAAGTTACTTTTTTGGAGTCAATTTTCGCTTGGGGCATGGTTTGGCTGTTTGGCAGGGTTCAGCCATTGCGATGAGCGCTTCCGATTATCATACAGGATCCACTTTTCGTCACAGGTAATGATTCGATTCAAAATCCCTTCATTATTGTGCCGGTTGAGTAATGCAACGCAGCAGTCAACGCGCGTTTGTTGATTTGCTTCACTCAATTCGTGAGGTACCCACCTTTCAAGCTTTTTAACCTTCCCAATTTGCTTCAAGTAGATTAAAACAGTTTTATCTAACACCGCAACCTGCAGCTAACTCGGACGTGGTTTGCGATGGATCCGCTTCCACAATAGCCTTCAATTCTTCATCAACTTTGGTCTCCGCCGTCCACGGGGCTTGTTCTGCAGGTTGAAATTTCCAGAACGAAAACGTTGGAACCAAAAACGCACTGTGTTTTCTTTTGCGGCACCGTCGCCATACACGCCATAATCCTTCGAGCCGTTTCTGCAACACAGGTGCCCGGTGGAACTCGTACTCGTAAATAACGCGATATTTCAAGTTTTTCCATTTTGTAAACCGAGTGACGCAAAGAAAAAAAACGATTGAGGAAAAAACAAATGAATTATAATTTTCAAAACACAAATACTTGAGTAATTAGCTGTATAAATTTGAATTTGGAATTCTCAACCAAAGAGAAGATATTTGAGATCAAAATTGCCAGTACGGCAAAACGCCAATTTCATATGTAAGGACCTAATATTACTGTAAATTTATTATACGTAGCTCTGTGTGCAATAAACTAAAATATAAATAAATAAAAAGCCTGAAAACCTAGCGTATAGTTTCACAGAATGTAAATTGAAAGAGTATTTGCATTATTTATGGCGGCAATAGGACTCTAGTTTCCGGTTGTTTATTTCGCCTGGCAAACAAATTAACCTTGCGAACCGCACACCCGCACGGGAGCTGGAAGTGGTAACTATAAAGTGCGCCTATCTAGAATATTTAAAATTCCTTCGTGTTTAAAGGCAGTAAATTCCAATTTGGTTGATATGGGTCGGCGTAGAAACTGACCCTTCGAAAAATGTGGTCTTCAGTAGGGATGTTATGGAGACCCTGATCTGTTATCGAAACTATCGGATATCCCAAATTTAGAAAAATATCCGTATGTGATATCAAATACAAAATAAGTTATTTATTTCGCTTTCTTAGAGTTGTAGTGTACATTGAAGGAATTTTACATTGCTCTAATTCGGTTATTATCAAAGTTGTGCCAAGTAAAAATTAAACAGAAATTTAGCAATCGACTTTATTTTCTCTTAGATACTTTTTAACGAAGACGTTTTTAAAATTGTACAAATATAAAAGGCCTACGAATTAGCCAAAACAGTAGAAAAGAAAATATTAAAATATATAGACGATAAATTTATTGAGTTTTCCGGATCTTAAAGCAGTTTTAAAAGAATTCTATTTGGGTTATTTTTTTGGATTATCCGTATTATGTTTTTCTCCTCTCCGACGTTTCGGCCACCGTTGCAGGAGCGATATTCAGGGTGAAATATGTGTGTGGTGTGTTTTTGTACTTGGAATTTGTACCGTGTCACAGTCGGCAGTAGGTATTTTGGTGAAACAACAACACAAATAGATCATCAACGACCGTGAAAAAATCACGCACATAGTTTTAAAAGAAATCCACGCAATCTTATATATGCACATTTTTTAATTATTTGTAAATACTATTTTCAATGAAATCTAAGCGGCTTGTGCTTAAAAATAGGAATTAAGACATGGCATAACCGGACCGCAACACTACCACTGGGCCACCATCATTTAAAATATTTTACTTTTTACCTATATAATATGTATGTAATGTAAGTACTCGTCCATTCGGCCAGTCAAATAAGCAACGTTTTAAAAATATATGCAACGCATATTATTACTTAAAATAATAAAAATATCTCAAAATATCCATATCCGAAAGCTCATATCCCTAACATCCCTAGTGTCCAGGTCGAGGGTTGAGGGTTGGGGTTTGAGGCCAGCGCTCGGTCAGAACGGATTGCGGACCTTTGAGAAATGCCGATCCAAGACCCCTGAAAAGTAAACGCAGGTGAATTACGAAAGACTAAAGGCTTATGTCTTCACTAGATCAAGTAAATTCTTTCTGACAGGTCTTTTACTGAAGGACGATATTTGAGATATCCAAGAATTCAAAATATTTTCTAATAATATTGAATTATGATCTAAACATTGGACTATGACGACCCCTTTATTCTGATGGATAAGTCGTTGGGTTTCCAGGTTCGATAATATCTGGTGTGATTAAAATTACCTAATAATAATCTGCAATTCATTATATTTTCAAACGAAATAAACGCCACCAATCCGCTCGCTCATTTTAAGTAGGATTGGATAGGCCTTGATGTTTTTTATATTCCCTTTGAATCTGGTCATCTGGTCATGGTCCCGTGGTTAGAGTCCGGACATTCTACAGATTACAATACGTACATTGCATTGGTTTGAATCCTACTCTACCACAACTGTGTAGGCACACCTTAAATTTAAAGTAACATTATTTGGAATAGCTTAGCGTATTTTGGGGTATCGCAAGAATGCAAACATATTTTTATATACGACGGAAAAAAGTTAACCTCTACTGTAAATAGCGAATTTAAATATATTTATAATTGTATAAATGTGTGTATTTATTTATTGGTTTTTTAACTATGAACGATAAGTTATATATGTATATTTTTACTATGATGTTAATTGATACAATTTATAAATATTTTAGTTGCATGTACAAAAAAAAGAAACCAGCGTAAGTGTTTAAATTGTAAAATTTAATACCTCATCAAATAAAAGAGGAGCGTTTAAATTTGTAAATAAAACGGTTCAAATGATAACAAACAACGACGGGGTAGGTAATAATATTATTTATTGCGTCTGAAAATACGACAGAGAGATGGCACTAAAAATAATAACAACACGAAAATAAGACTGGCAAAATTTGAATACATGTTGTGTCAGAAAGTTTTATGCATTAAAACGAGCAGTAAAATTCGCGGAATAGTTGAAATAACACAGCGGAGCATTTAGGGCGCCAGCGTCACCACCACCAACCTCCCTATCGCCAGGATGTATTTTTAAGACTTTTTTGTTGGCGGTTTAGGCGCCTTCGTGATAAAAAAGAAATAAAAAATACTTCCTGGCGCTTCGCAACGGCTGTGTTTATTTATTTAACTGATACATTTTACTACACTAGCAAACTTTTACCCGCAGTTTCGGGTTTACTTTAAACATCGGATATTGATTTACGTGTCATTTTTTTTGTCCCAACCCTCCGTTTAAGATTTGAACAGTATAATAAATGGTGAAGTATATATTATTACTGAATTATGAACACAGGTACTACTTAAATTATGTGACGAAATTGATTGAAATATATATTGGTAATAAGTTACACATTCGTTATAGTTTTAGTTAATAGAAATAGATAACAGAAAAACTGTCATTTGATATGTATATTTAATTCACTAGATGATGTTTTTTGTAACCATGTACCTACATAAAAAATGTACTTATTTTTGTATAAGTTGGTAGTAATCCGAATTTGTCAGTTCGGTAGATTTCTCATTTTGTGGCAGATGGCTGAGTGGAGTTCTGGCTACACTATTATATGGTTCAATGCCGGCCTACTGACAATACAGGACTTGTGTAGTTGATATTATACCATGTATGTAGGTACTTGGTCCTTATTTCTAGTGGCCACCAACCAGACATAAGCCCTAGCAGGGGTGGGTTTTGTTTTAATTTACAACTTCATTTCTAATTGAAAACAATGGTAAAAAATCAACGGGTAACAATTAAATCGTAACGATTAAAATAAACGTCCCTAATAATTATTACTATTCAATCGAAACCTTTGATACGTGGGTACTCGTAGATATTGAAAAGAGTAGCAATCATAAAAATATTTGTTTGTTGAATGACAGTACAAGTTAGTATAGAGTACAGGGGTAAAAATTAACACTTAAATGTACGTAGGTAAACCTACTAAATGCATGAATTATACTGCATATACATTCTTTGTCTTAGCTGCATACTCATTTTATTAAATACATATTATGGAATAAAATGAGAAGTAATGTTATAAGCTAAATATTAAATACTCTTTTATATTGCTGGTGACCCCATTGCAGTGCGCTATCTGATTATTAAACTTTGACCCGTTTTACACTTCGAATTAACTTTTACGCATTTGTCTCCCTCTTAGCGAAAAATCAAGTGGATTCGCCGCCTACTCCAGCCTCCTGCCGTTTACAGAATGTAGCATCTTCCACGATTCCCAGCTTTGTGTGAGGTACAATAGATTGTTAATAACTTTTCAAGTGCGCCCTCAGAGCGAAGGGCGCCCTTACAAACTTGCGCCACGCGAAAGCTCGCCTCGGTAACGGGAGCTTTGCGTGCTTCGTACGCCTATAGGACTGTAGGACTATACTCTGATAATATAAGTATAGGCGTAGGTACATCCCCCCTTTTCTTCTATTTGTATCAAGACGAGCAGTCGCGTTTGACATGTATGATTGATTGATTGATTTATTCAATTCCATAATACCACCAATTTCGTGTCAGAATATTTGACGATCTACTTCTTCCTTATATATTATGCCGCGTGATGTGTCAAGGCTGTTCCGTGAGTGTAACGTTACAAAATAATGAAATGGAATTTCCATCAATACTCATTATTCATTTGCCACTATTTATGTAATTTGTTACATAAGTAATTATATACACTTTGGGTTATTATGGAAAATCAAGTTGTATTATAAACAAGTAATAAATTTTTGAGATACCCCCAATACCTAATTGGGGTATTTTTATTTTTTTTAAATTTAGTTTTTCAAACTGAATTTGTCATAAATCTGGTTTTACTCATTTTTAAAGACTTCCTGCATTTTATGTCTTTTATAACGTACCTTTGTAATGGATTTTGTATTATACTTTCCTACCTAAGATTACGGGAACGCATTTTCTCATCGAAAGGCGTGAGGCAAACAACCAATTTTAAAAATATGTTTTTATCCTTCTTATCGATTAATTGATGCATTAAATTGAAAAAATTCACAGCGCGTATTGTTAAATGCATTGACATATAATAAAATACACATACCTAGCATCAATTAGTGATCCGAAAGTGAAAATAACCCCCCATGGAGAGGACTGGGAGCATTACCTAATGTTTGCCAAGCTCCATACAATTAATTCCGTCTACCCACACTATGTGTGCTTTATGTAAATGCGCTTGTATGCAAATGATTTGATGACGTAGCTCGTCACAGCTGGGAACGCGGACCAGAATAGGGTACTTCTAATATGTTTGAATTGTTCTGGCCCGGCACTTTAAATATACGCCGAAATGCAGATAAAAATTGTATTTACACAATCTAAAAACGTAATATTACTTTCCCATTATTAACTATCATTCATTAGTATGTGAGTTTTCATATTTTATGTATTTATGATACCTTGGACCGGAACTGACTGACGTGTAAGACTCACCACTGAAAATACTTTGCCTTGGTTAAAGAATGCAGTTCCTTATGAAAATAAAAAAACACATGCTTGATATCTTTGACTTATTTGATCTAATCTAATTTTATTAAATGAATATACACATATACAGGAATTCATTTCTTTTCAAGTACAATGTGTATTTAAATGGACTTCATGTCCATAAATAAATATATTGATTTGGAAAAAGCTCCTTCTACGAAAATTTTTAAAAAGCTTACGTTTTTGTCTTGAACAATTTGTTTGCAATTTAAAAAAAATATTTTGAGTGAATTGGAATAGTATCTACCGTATTTTAATGTCGAACGCGTAGATGTAGGTACATTAGCTGATTTGAATTTTTTTGTTGAAACATGAAATCAGATTTCAATAATTGAGTGCATTCGTGTGTTTATGATTCACAGGGTGCATTTTAAACGAATTTGCGTTGCGGTTTTCTTTAAGGGTTGTCTGATGGACGCACCCAGTACCGTAAAATACCCGCGTGCAATTTGCATATCTAATAAATAAAATTGGGTAAGCCTTCCTAAACACATACAAAGTAGATTATTGCACAAAGCAAGTATCTACTATATGGGCACGTCATTTTTCCCGCATAGCAACAAGCGTGCGCGTGACATTTGCAAAATGATTACACGTCTTTTATGTATATATTAAGTAAGTAGGTATGCTATACAAACACAAAATAGTTAATCACATAATGCATTAATATGCAAGTTTGCTGGGATGTTATTTTATTATATGTTAAAAGAATCACGCGTTAGACTGCTGTTTTTAACCTGAAATAACGGAATTTAGGAAGCTTTTTAATCTGAACAATTACTGCATAACGTTTGATATAAAAATTTTATCTGAGGTTTCCATAAAGGTATTGTATGAGATCAATTATTATAGTCATTAATCAATAGAAGAGAAGAAGAAGAAATAAATTATTTTTGGTCATCTTTTCTTCATGTAACAAATGATCAAGATACGCTCCACATGGTATACCTACATACTTACCAACATAGTGCCCTATGCATAATGGGGTTCTTTCCGATGTTTTATTTTTTACTTCAAAAAATTGATTGAAAAATTACAATATCAAGGAATTTTTATTTTTATTTTTACGATGTCATATGAATATTCTAGCGCGGTTTGAAATAGCGCTTTTTCAAATCGCTCGCAAAATCCTCCATTTGGCGCGCATGCGGTGTGACGTCACAGCAATATAGGCGCTTACTACGGAATGAATTTCACGCCTTTTACGGTGGACGGGTATGACGTCATTAGCCAATAACGGGCGTTAAAAATCATCCGTATTTTCGTGTTTTTGAAACATCAATTTATTAATAAAAACTAAATTTTTGAGTATTATATTTTTGAGTTTTATATCGTTGGAATTGTAAAAATATATTTTAAATATTTATAACGTTATTAAGAATATTCATGTTATCTAGAAGAACCCCATTAGGTGCGAATAAGGGAAAGTAGTAAAAGGTAACCTGCTTGAACATAATATGCCATATTTTATGTACAAAATATTTTTAGATTGCGATATCCAATCTGCTCTGAGCAAAATAACGAGCGGCAAAATTTTCGATTTTATTTTCAGCTTAGCGTAGTTTTACTAGTTATTTCAATTAAAGGAAATTGCAACGTTCTTTTTAAGCCGATTTTTCTAGACAAGAGGGGAAGCAAATGGTTTCTCCACGCTCTCGTCTTATTGCCAATAGTCTGAGTGAAACCTGAAATTGTTTATACTAGCAGAAATACTTGTATACATTTTACTGCAACCAAAAGCAATTAAAGAGATTTATAGCGGTAATGATTCATCAAAGCTGTTAGTTTTTGGAAAACGTTTTGGAATTCGGAAAATTCACAGATGTATCCAAGTATTATAAATTTATTGTAAATGCGTTTTTTATTGTTAATTAGCTGTTTTTAACAAAGAACAGCAGTCAAAATAATTATTGAACTTTTATTAAAAATTCCAGTTAGCTTGTGAACGAAAAAGAATTTTTTTTTCGGTGTATTATTTTAAGATTTTTGGGTTGAATTCTATGATACAAAATATGCCGATTTTTCAATATAAGGAGTTTGTTTTATTATTAATGGTAAGTACTCGTATATTTGGACTTTTATTTTGCTACCCATGACATATTTATTTTTCTTGGTTCGATGGGTTTAACGAAAACCATAGAATTCTAGATAGAAAAACAGTGATCAGTATGCATTGTTTTAATTGACGTGATGAATAGTAGAAATTACTCAATTACTAGGTGATAGACCTAGTATCTAAAAAGTCTGATTCATCGATCAGTGTAAAAATACGGTAATATTTTAGTGCACCTGTTTTCTTTTATCCTTGTGGTTACATTTTTAATACAAAACCAATGCGGATATTTGTATGCAAACTCAATTAGGGTTATACTTATCACTTCCCCAGGGCCTCGTATGAATTACTGATTCCCAGCGGAGCCCTTACCCCCGGGAGATGGTTCGGGCACGCGTTGGCCAGGATAAAACTTTTTATGACGTACTTCCCTATTTATTAAAAGTACCGGGTGATAATAATGAAGGGCCTTAGACAGAAAATATTATTTGTTCATCGCAAAAAAAAAATAATTTCCTGCGTAGAGCATTAAGTTCTTTGTAGGTTAAGATTGATTTTACGACTATGTCTTTTACCCTAAGGCTTTGCAATAACTTCTAATGTGACTACTAGAAGTTCTGACCACGAAAGCGACATCTAATGACTTATCATCGGCCCTTTCCTATTACTTGTGTTTGTGATTATAAGGGCTAATTTTATCAATGTCAGACAGTCAAGTAAGCCATTATATTCCTCATTATCTCTTTTATTTCGTCCTTTTTTCCTACAGTCTCCCTTCCAAAAAATCTCAAATAAATATCGTCATATATGATTTTGAATGCAAAATACGAGTAGAATATGTTGCATATAGTGATTTAACGTGCAAGTTTCTAGTTAGTTATGAATGATTTCCAGATATAAAAAAAAAATAAGAATACCATCATCACATTTTTTGTATGTACATTACAACTTAAACACAAACGCTGTGATTTTTACAGCACAAAGTAATATAAATACTTTTTAATTTCTGCCATTGTTCTGCATAGCCTTGTTAAGGTGAAAAATTTGTAGGTGACTTTATAAACAAAACACAACAAAACTGCTTTTTTATGGTTAACCATATATTTATATATTTTACTATAAATTTTCAACAGACCAACGCGCGACGAAATGCTTCTGTATATTAACCAAGCTACTGTGTTTGAAAAAAACGATGAAAGTTGTATTTTTAAGCACCCTATACACTGATGATAAATATGTTCAATCAATTTGTGTATAACGAGTATTATATTAAATATTAACCAATATGATGTAGTATTTATTGATATTTACGTATTTTGTGAAAACACAATGTTTTTATTGTGTTGTGTGACGAGGGATGCGTTCAACAGGTTTTATGTTAAGTACAACGATTCAAATAACAATATTATGATATTATTGCATTTCTTTATTTATCAGGTAGTTAGTGCTGATAAATAAAAATGTAATAAAGCATTGCATTACGTGATTTGCAGCACCTCTCCTTTTTTGGGAGGGTCCGATGCCTTGCAGGGAACCCGCTTGCACAGCGCGGATGTAAACTGTGCGCCTCTCGATTTAAGCTTAGACTACTGATGTTCTCTGCTTGCGTAATCTATACAATGATGTTTGTGTGAAAGCCACTAAAATAAAGAAAAAGCATTTATTTTATTCCGTAAAAAATTAGTCGTTACCATTATGCTTGCCTTTTTATATGACATCAGGTTTCTGGCGATCTGGATGTCCACATCAGAACTGATTTAAGACGCACGGGAATCAGTAGCTGGTTGCTTAGCTTGACTGCCTAGTGGAATCCATATTTATGTTCCACATAACAAGCTTACAGCGTAAATGGATTGATGGTGACAATGATGACCAAATGTTTAAAGTATTATAAAAAATCAAACATTAAAAACTTACTTCACATTGTGTAAAATGCAATTTGGATAAGACGTAATAATCCCACTTTGTTTCCTTAAAATTGATAGCCCCTAAGAATTTGACAAAAACAGAACTATGTGCGTAGTTTTAAAAGCGTATGTAAGAAAAATGCAGTAATTCCTCATTGTATTTGTTCAGCTGATACGACAGTAATCGGATTGTGGACATGGCACCCCCCCTCCCCTGATCCCTCTCCACCCCCACACCCACCCAAACCCAAGAACTGAGCAGCTGCGGGTGGGAAGGATTATTAGCTGAAGGCGCCCGATTGTACAAGGAAACAAAGAAATTAAGCGGATATATAAGTTTACTTTTACTTTTGCCAAACAGAAAAGTTTTGTCAACCCCTAATACAGAATCTTTATGTTCCTAACAAAGTATCTTTAATACACTGAATTGGTCTTTAACGTATGTATGAATGTAGCTTGATGACGTAGTTAGGATGACTCATTCAGTCCGTAAAATTTCATCCGAATTGATAAAATAATGTTTTTTATGTATTATTAAGATTATGAATCGTAGGTAGGTACTAGAATTACCACTACTACTTTTCCTTATCCGCACCAGATGGTGCATAGGACACTGCATTGGTTCACCAAGTATCTCGAACATTTTATTACACGAAGGT